>JAECUM010029955.1:0-29489 GCA_016617855.1 Megalonaias nervosa
TAACACAAATAAATATTATAGGAATTTGGAGAGACAGAATTTTGACGAAGTTGCTCTATGTTCTGTTTGCGAATAAAGCACGCAAACTAATGAACCATCGCTGACCCCAAATATTCGCTAAATGTAACTCTAAACGGTGCTTATAGCTGACTGGCAAAACAGAAACAATAGTGATTTAGGATTTTTTGCACTCATTGAGCCAACCTATGTTATTTTAGCTACCGCCGCTCCCTGTATTTCGTATATGGGAACATGGTATAATGTTCACAGGCAGACTTTGAGAAAAGAAAATGTCCCAGCACTGGGCATATCTATGGCATTTATCCAAATATTTCATGAAAGTGAAGAGCATGAAGTGTTTATAAATAAACAGGGAAGTTCTAATGGGATCACCCATACATTAGGCACAGTTATATTGCGTATTTGTGCGAAATGTATCTCTCTCTCTCTCTCTCTCTCTCTCTCTCTCATTTGAAATTACATTTATAAGAATATATACAGTCTGTATTACTCACACTTTGAAACGGGGACGGTTGGTTAAGTGGTGATCTCCGTGGACTAAAAGGATCTGACTACGCTTGCAAAAGTGTAAACACCCACTGGTTGACAGAGAAATGGATGTTAGGCGACACACGTGTCGGAAAATGGAAGTGGTTCCCGCAGGTCTTGGACCCATAACCCCGTTCCATACATGTTTTGACGCAGTAACATAGACAGAAGGATTGATATCAAATACCCCATTTTGGAATTGGAAAAGCTTGCTTTAAGACGACAAGAACACACACAACCTAACAGGATTAAACTAATGGTGTAATACTAAATGTTTTATCTTTTTTATCCAATCTCATTGCATTTCTCTTCAATTTGCCCGGTGAAAATATGTTCTACTATTAATGTCTACGCTGTGCAACTCACAGAAAAAGGAATCCGTATTATCAATGTTATAACAGCACTGGGCAACTGACTTACGGAAAAAAAAAAAAAACTACTTGAAAGGAGGAAACCTTCGATTATTACAGATTAAACGCGTTTGCATAACCCAGTGACTGAACATAAAAGCAGCCAAAGTGTCGTGTCATATGATTACATTATAGCCATATGTGTATATGGATCACAGTAATTTTTCCTGTCATTCGTGGAGGAGGAGAAGGAGGATGTGGAGGGTAGTTTTGTCAGTACGGGATCTTATTGGTAATCACGTAAAAAACTTGAAGGTTCTTACCTTTATCTAAAGACATCTATATCATAAATACTCGACACCCCCATTGTCTTTATACTATCACGTACCAGCATTTTCATATGTCAATGAGGGTGTTTTCGACACCCCAACTATTTGGTATTCTCATCAGCATTTATACATGCAATGAGGCTGCCGATAGAGTGGATATATTCATAAGAAAGCAATTGGTATGTATTTGACAGTTGCGACGAAACTACTGTGCGAGTTATTTCAGAGATATAATCGTATGCTCATAGTTAGACCATGTACACGATCCTTTAAAACTGAATTAGCTTATAAACGCTTGTATTTAAACAATATTAAATATAACTTGATAGAAGTTCAATAAACACGTTCAGTAGATGCAAAGGAGCTATTAACCCACCCCCTTTCAACTTTTGCAAACACTGTGAAGACTCTAAATGCTGAACTTGGCGTATGTTTTGTCCCTTTGGTCCATTATGCTGTCCATTCACTGACCATACATTTAAACTTTCAAATTTTGAATGTCAAGAAAGTTAACCTATCTTGAAATGGCCAGTCAAAGTCAAGCACGTGCTATTTCAAAGTCAAACACGTGTTGTTACACGTGGCCCTTTGGCAAATATTATCGCCACAAAAGGTATTTTAATATTACGTTATCACAAGCACAATGGTAAGCATTCATGCTGGTCTAATGTCCGTCATCAAACTGACTGGCGATATATAACACGTTCATATTTAAATGGGAATAACCTAATCAATTTCTATTTCTGTTTATGACATGATCTATACATACGTTGTGTTCTTACTAATTGATATTCATGTTTTCGCTAAATGAAACACCATTGATTTTGCATACCATGGTAAGCGAATGAGTTGGTGTGGTAATCTCTATATTTTATTTTACATTATATGGTATGCTAAGGAGTTGGTGTGGTAATCCATGTAATTGATTTTGTACTGTGTGGTAAGCCAAAGAGTTAGTGTGGCAATCTCTATAACTGATTTGGATAATTTGAATGCTAATGAATTGGCGTGTTAATTTCTATTCTGGCGATTAGCATCAGAATTTATTTCTATTTTTCTACACACAACTGTATACTTTTGTCTCATTATTAAAGTTCTTGCTAACATACTTGCCCTATACTTGAATAGTTCTCAAACATCTCAAACAAGCATTATGGAGGGCATAGAGACAAGACCTGATTAGCTGTCTGTCATGACATGTGCGGAACATGTCGGTCATAGCCATTATTCCAATTGGCTTGCATTAAGGGCTATTGGTAATACGTATTGGCTTAACGGGTGAGTGGGTGTGGTATAGTCACGTATCACCTACAGTACGTACTGAGTTTAAATTTATATATTATTGACTTTTAAAAAAACACTGTCCTTTAAGTGTTCAGGTACAATCTATTTTGCGGAAAGACTATTTGTATGAACTAAAATAGACAATATGATATTGTATTTTACGCACAGCATATCCACGGCGTTGAGATAGAATTGCGATATTGCATTGTAATTATCTTGTTTTATGAAGACTAATCAACATGCAATGTGCATTACAGTTTTTCATATACACTGTTCCTTGCGTACAATGCACGTGGCAAACAACATGATGCCAAGCAATGGGGACTGCCATATTGGTCTTCTTCCAGTCAGCCCAGGCGACCACTCCGGTGGCCTAGTGGTCAGACCGTCCGCCTCGGATGGGGAAGGTCATGGGTTAGAACCCCGGCCGAGTCATACCAGAGATTTATAAAAATGGTACTCACAGCTGCCTCGCATATTGCCCCAGTGCTAAACATCGCTACAAACAGCCACACTGCAGACATCGTAGCGATATGACTGCAAAATTGTTAAAGCTACGTAAAAAATCTAAATAACACACACACACACACCAGTCAACCCAATCCCTTGACCGTCAGTCATATTACAACCATACCCATAACCTGATAACTGTCAGACTTTCAATATTGTAAGCACAGTTATTGTCAGTACTGATAACTGGAAAGAGAATTCGACAATATTGCTGAAATACATGCCATAAATTGACTTATTGATTGTTTACATTTTACTTTTGTTCATCACATCTTTCACGGGATGCACATCTGTAAGCGTTAATCCGCCAAAGTATATATCATCGGATATCGTCAGTCATTCGTTCTTAATACCCATCTAAAGATAATTAAAAGTACTTACCATTATCTACTTTTATCCTAAATAAACCTTATATGTATAAATAAATGGGATGTATATTGAATTTGATTACAAGTATGAGAACTATTCTAGTTGTGATATGCGTTTCTGATAGTGTATCCGGAGGTACTTTCCGAAAAACAAGCGTGAGAATCAAATTAAGAAAAAGACAAATTTTAATAAATGTTCAACCAGATCAGGTAAGATATATCACCAGTTGCGTATTTTACAAGATGGTACCTCGTACATTTCTTGTGAATGTCACGATTGTAACTAATTGTGAAGGTTAAACGAAAAATAGCGCAATATGCTTAATGACGCTAAAATTGACATGTATTCATGTATATATCCATGTGCTTGGATTGTACGGCGTGTCGATATAGACCACGTATATAAAGAGCTTACACTTATATGAACAATTAGTTATGCACATGTTAATGGTGATTTAGTGACATTTTTATTTATTTGTGATAACTAGTTATTTGTGTTGTTTTTTTGGTATGACATTTGAATATTGGCCCGGATAAATTAGTTTTTATCGTTGTACAATGTAGTCAATTCAAAGATATGGATGTTTTAGAAACCAGGATACAATGATACAGTTTAATGGGGTTGGTGGTCTATGTAAAGGGGAAATACTACACCAAAGTGTGTGTGTGTGAATATATATATATATATATATATATATATATATATATATATATATATATATATATATATATATATATACATGTCAATGAGTAGCAGACAGTTCCAAAATTTGAATACGTATACAGCCAAGGTGAGTACACTCTAATGTAGCAATTACAAGCAACGTATTTACAATTATATTCTCAAAATTGCTGTATTCAAAATTAGTAGAATGATAATAAAATATTTATTGCTTATGAGAAAGTATCCCTTTTCTCTGAAACCTTATCTGGTTACTAGTTTAATAGATGAATATAAAACCAAAGTTTAAAAGGAGCAATGACTATGGAAAATTTGGATTGATTAAATTCTCATCGTTATAGCCATCTACGACCTTCTTAAGAGACAAAAACAAATTCCTCAAAGCTAGTAAAACGATTTGCCATGCTGGTCTTGGCATGTTCAAATGTCTCCATGATGGATAAATAGAAGTACAATGACTTTTCTTCGTCTGAGCTGCGAAAGGTGTCAATATTTTAAAAAGTTTGTCTTGGAGTAGTGTATTGTCAGTCGGTTCTGGATAAATTAACCGTTATTTATTATCATTAACTTTTGGCCTTTACCCTATAGCCCATTACCTTCATCAAGACCAATGGTACAATGTTTATTTTGCTATAACAACTATTTTGACGACAAGTGGCCAACGATTTATAAAAATGTAAAGTGATTCTGGCTTCTTGACCTTTGACCTATTCTCCTTATTCTCTGATCTGCTGGCCAGACCACTGGTCTAGGTTCTGTTCCGTTGTTTCTACTACTATTTTTTGAAAATATTTGGCCTACCTGGTCCATGTTTTAGTAAAATTTTGAGGACTCTTGGTCTACGATGTAGTTCCGAGTTTAGGTGGTGAAGGTCAGGGGTTGGGGAATAAAGGTCGATGGTCATTTGAACCAGAATTGGCCTTCAAAAGTTCTTGGAAACTATCACATGCCAGTGGTCCTGTGTGAAGGGCAGGGATTACAATTAAAGCAAAATTTCAAAAGACCCAGAATTAGCTAATGTTATGCTACTTCGTTTGGTGTCTGACTCTTTGTGTAATGTCCAATGTGACATCTGTGATATCTACGGACGTTTGTGGTATTTACTGGGTCTGTCGGACAGATTGCAAGAATAGTTGTTCTGTCAGTAAATGTCACAATTTCTAGGTATAATGTTCACCGTTATTTGTGCCATTTAAGGGCGTTAATGTCACTGGTGAATGCCATTTAGCAGCGACTTTGCATGCGATGTCACCAGTTAGACATCTGTGATATTTACAGACACTACAAGTGTGTTTAAACAAAATGGCCAGAATTTTTAAATAAGATTTGTGGTATCTAATTTATAAAGAAGTTAGTTCCCTTAAGGCTTATTGATTATTGACTTAATGACAGGGAATTTCCAACTGTATGCGTGGATATCAAAGAAATCAAGGCGTCAAGCTATGAATGCCGAGTTATTCGGATCGATAGACGAAATTACAAGCCTCGATCATTTTAAGCTGTCGAATTTGATTTTGACTGTTTCTGAGGAAGTTTATCGCCGTATAAGGAAATAAAATTGTTTTTGCTTTATGTCTCCCTTGGAATTGATAGCGCCATTATAGACTACTACTACTACTGCTGCTACTACTACTACTACTACTAAGAAGAAGGAGCAGGAGGAGGGGAAGAAGGAGGATTAGGAGAAAAAGGAGTAGGAGAAAAGAAGGAGGAGGAGAAAAAGAAGGAGGAGGAGAAGGTGAATGAGGAGAAGGAGAAGAAGGAAACGTAGGATGAGAATGATGAGAAGAAGGAGACGGAGGAGAAGGAAAAGGAGAGAGAAAAAGAAGGAGGAGAAGGAGAAAGAGGAAGACAAATGAAACTAAGAACATACAATGGATTGGGTGAAATAAAAGTTAATCGGATTAGAAAAAACAATTGAGAACTTTTATAAGAAATTAAATACCTAAGGGCAGCTTTTACAAGCGGGCACATTAAGTGATCTCTCATTCTGTTAGAAGGAAACTTGGTTTTATGCCTTACGCAGTCATTAATGTTTAAGACGTTAGTTTACAATATTTACCTAACAACACACTTAACTAATGTTGTAAAGATATTGTTCAAGTCACGAATTGGAGTACATGATGTTGCAGTCCTAACAATATTACACGCTTTATTAATAATGCAAACATATTATTTAAGAACTTGTCATCAAACATTTAAACCCTCGTTTTGGGACAATAATGTATTAAGTATAGTGACTGAATACTGTTTTGAAATCATGTTGCTTAAAGTCGTATAAACAGAGTAATTCGCCGCATCGAATGAGATCATCGTTCTAAAGGTGTCAACAAACAATAGCTCTTCACGTATTAAAACAAAACCTTGCCTGTCGGAAGTCATTTGCATTCTCTCTCTCTCTCTCTCTCTCTCTCTCTCTCTCTCTCACTCTCTCTCTGTTTGCATTATTTGTTGCAAACAACATTGGAGATCATGCATGCATAATAACGGAATCTTTGTGTGGAAAATGTAGAAAAGACTTGTTAGGAACAGATAAAGTGGACATGCTTAATACACACATATTGCTGGCCTTCTCTTAAACATAGTTATTCGTTGTTAACCTCTCTGTTTGTAATGTTAACTAGATGACAATACAAAGTACACAAGTAAGCGGGATATACGAACCTTCCTATTGCGGATGGATTTAATATCCCGAACCAGTCTTTATGATTGTAGTTTGTTTGCATGGTTTGTCTTTTCTTTATTTTTACTGTTTGGTTTGTCTCCCGCTGCTGATTAGTGTATATTATTCAGCATGTGGTAAAACGAACACGCAAACACGTAAGATCGATGTTTTTATATCAGAGTGCATACAGGATTTTAAGTGGTTCCTTGCTCGCATCCGCATATACAACATAAACGTATAGTTTTTTTTTTTTGTTTTTTTTTAAATTTATTTTGCCGCTACATGAAATAAACAAGAGCCAAAGGATCTATGTTGGCAGAGTACCAGACTCTTAGTCCTGGGTACTCGAGTTTAATACCCACCATGGCCAGCCAAGGTCGGTTGCCCTCGGCGTGTCCTTTGGAAAGGCACTTAGCTTCCATAATTTGTGAAAAGTGCCGTGAAAGCCAACACATACAAAGAGCAATAGCCTCAAAAAAATATAAAAAAAATTATATATACACACATACACGTATTAAAGCACTCTTTACAGTTAATACAGTTCTCGTTGCAAACATGTGGGGTGTTACAATTTATCTCGTTGAGAAACATTTTCATGACAGATGTATCTTATTCTTCATTTTTGTGCGGTAAATTACCAATTTTCTGATAGTCATATTTCGTAATGAAAGTTTAAATGTGTACGTTACAAAATCCAGAAAAGCTACTAGGTGTTGAAATTAGGTAGTACCATTACACTCTACCATGGAACCTCTGGTCTTCTTTCCCAATGGGAATCTAATAAAATGGATATTTAGAAAGAGGCTAGAATGCAAATATGGTCGTACCTCTTTGTTTGGTAAGAGTTTGGTGGACAAATATGCAACTTGAACCTTTTCAGAAATGGCAGTAAATATACTAGATATATTCTCTTATATCTCGGTTCCAACTCCCAACAGTTTGTCATGACTGACCAGTAAAACATTCGCTCTGATGTGCCAGCGCTCTGTATAACGGGATAACAGGGTTCGCTGGTAATAATCGAACCGGCAACTTCGTGGTTGCAAGTCTCATGTCCTTACCACCTTGTTCCAGTGGCTTATGTTGTTGTTGCTGCCTTTTTCGTGGTGGTAGTAATAGCAACAGTATTATAGGTAGTATTAACACTGCAGGTCCACAGAGGTAACATAATGCAGATATACATGCTAAAGTAAGTAGTGCATACACCGTTCGACCACTTTGGATCTCTGACACTTAATAACTATAGGGAAGCTTTTACGTGGGGGAATTTTGAAGAGGTTCCGCATGAGCCCAAGGAGAAAGTTGGTTCTTCGTCCTGTCGTTAGTATAAGGATTTAGGACCTTATTCTGCAGTAATATATATATATATATATATATATATATATATATATATATATATATATATATATATATATATATATATATACACACACACACACACAAATTGATACAGGTACAAATGTAAAGCCGTTCTCAACGTTTCCATCTAAACAAGCTGCTAGTCAGGGACGAAACAATTGAAATCCACAAAACAGGCACTAAACATATGCCAATAGAAATTTTGACTACTATATGTTTAAAAAACGTGGAAATAAACAGTAGTAAGTCGTCTTAAAAAGGGATAATCTATATATGTTATACTGCCATCAGCCCAAGAAAGAAGTCTATCAAAATTAAAAAGGGATTATCGTGCCAATCACGCAAAGAATCATGTAATTCGAGTGCGTGAAGAATGTGTACGAGTATGTCTATATAGGTATGCAGGTGTTTATGCAAATGTTAAGACAATAGTTGGTTGTGTGTGATGTACAGGTGAGTGTATAACAATACGTAAATTAGTATATCATTGGCTAAGTAATTCATTGAAAAGTTTCTTGTTATTATTATTATTATTATTATTATTATTGTATTAGTAGTATGTTTTTATTGATGATTGTTGTTGTAAATAATATAAATGATTCTGGAAATACAAGCAGTTTCTTTACGCTGTGGCTAGCAATCAAACATTCATTCGGAAACATGTTCAAATTAAATATATTTATAAAGAAATATACAAGTCCTCAAATAATTAATTAGTTTATCAGTGAAAAACCCAATACACCTTGACCAAATACAGTTTTATCTTCATAACCCTGAAATCGGGAGTTATATTTGTAATTACCATTTGTACGAACAACAACAACAATCATAATCATCATCATCATCATCATTATCATCGTTACAATGATAATGAGCAGAGTGATGACAATTAATTGAATTAATTCGTAAAGGTTTCGAAAAAGGATTATAACAATAAATAAGTATATACTATGAAAACTGATCATGCTTAAAAGGCTTATCACAGCAAGACCAAAAACATTTTCTGCATTCGTATGATAAGTATCTGAGTGTTTAGCTCCATCAAGAACGACAGGTTTATTTGGAGACCATACTGTCACGAAATGTTAAATCTGTCTACAAACAGGAAAACGCGCGGAACACATTTCTCAAATAGGTTTATATCTATTCCCATGTATATTTGTACGTGTGGATTTATTTTATTTATTTGGAAAGGAAACTGTCCTGTTTAAATTGCAGTAGCATGTTCGAGGGACAGAGTGCGATGCAGACTGACAAAAGACAAAAGACAGTAACAGAAGAGCAGTGAAAGGAAGGAAAGGCTGATAAAGTGACAAAGATGTATATACTTAGACTGGTGTGACAAGTTTGCAAACACGATTCAGTTTTTAAAGCGTTTTAATTGTTTCCGATACTAGTAATGTGCTCTACAAGATACCAAGTAGATATATACATACATATACATTTATTCATACATACATACATACATACATACATACATACATACATACATACATACATATAATTTGATGTTGTTCCTACCGGCTCTATCCCCAGTCTCTTTGATTACTTCTAAATAAATGATAATTGCGGTTATATTGTTATATTATGCATGCTTGAGTCACATCTATATAGCTAAGCCAGTTGTATTTGGGATTGCTAACAGCTATCTCAACGTCCAACACTAAACTTGCTGAACAGGTAAAACGACAGTTAAGTAACGAGCGATTGACTTTAAAGCACCGAATTGTTTTAAAGGAAAAAAGAGAATTAAACAATTATGTACACTTACCTCAAGAAATCACGTGCTACATAGTCCAGTTTTGAACAGATTATGTCATAATTCGGTAAGTCGTGACGGTGTCTCTTGTACCACCCAATCAACACTATTCTACCTGTGTTTGACCTGGTAACATTTACACTTCCTGGTGAACAGAACACTCCCTGCAATATACCCCTTTCACATTATTGTCGTCGCGTTATCAGGTGTAGATTAAACAAGCTGAAGGTCACACCACCTCAGGGACTTTGTAATGACATGAATTGAAATCTTTGATGCAGATATGTGTAACGTTTAAATTATTGGAATGTTAACTTCGTGTTAAATGTTTCAGTATAGAGAAGGACAGAGTCTAAGAGTCAGATCAATATATAAAATGAAGACCAACAACGATGGGAGAGAGTGGTTTGAGCCTTACAAAAATTAAACCTTTTTTTTAAAATGTATGCATGCTAATGACTACAGATCAACCAACAATTTTGATTGTAAATATTCGTGGACGGACATGCTTGCAGTCAAAATGAGAATAAATTTGTAAATAAGAAACACCTCATGAAAACCAAACCAGACAAAACGCAAGAGAGAAAGTCAGAGCAAAGGTCGAGGAAGAACAATGATGCCACATCTATTTTGTCCTAGAATTCAGTTACACTTCAGCTCACACCTGACCAGTTATTATGAAGGCTCGTTTGTACGATTCCACGATTACTAGAGTTCGTGGTTAGTACAAACTGCAAACTAAAGGACGAAACAAGCAATGATCTGAATGTGAAGATACGCAACAACGCCTGTAACAAGACTAAAACCGAACGGGTATGGATCAAGTGGAAACAACGAAAACAATGTATGTGAATGAAATGTTTATGGCTATGAAGAATGACTAGTCTCTGCAACCCTTCACGATAAATAATATGCAATAAAAATACTCGAATAAAACTAAGACACGATATCCATTGCCTCACACAATATGACATTAACACAACAGAAGACTCTTCTATTAACATATGCCAAAATGCACCAAATGAATGAGATTGACGATTTTTGTATGCACCATATCGTGAAAACGTTTTTAATAAAATATGCTTATGATTAATGTAACCATATGAATTGTCAACATTCTAATTCCGCAGTTGAACATTCTAAATGCATAGGTCAATTTCACATCCTTTGAACTAGCCACCTTTTGGTTCCTCCATCCTCTTTCTGATCATGCCACTATGTTGTCTTGACAACTACGTTACTTTGCTGGAGAATACGTTGCTCTGATGCCAACCGTTTTGCCATATTGCCGACTATGCTTCTTTGTTTCCAACAATGTTGCTTTGTTGCCAGCTATGAGGCTATGCTGCCACTCGCGTTGTTGTGGCCATGCTGTCAGCTACAAATAAACCAGACTGGCTTGACTTGTATAGGAAAAACGTCAATGGTAAAAATCAAATATATACATTCGATCAGTCATACCCAAAATCTAAACGACGTATAAAGTTATTATTGCAAAACGCCATTCAAATAACACACTACACGAAACTTTCCGCATCAGTATAAACGTTAAACTTGGTATAATTTACCGAATGTCCATATATAAAAAAGTCTAGTTAGTACATTCAGAGGAGACTTTCGAAGTATGGATACAATTACAAACACGACTTAGTAATATTATAAAGTAAACTCGTAATCACTTCTATGGCTGAGGTAAATTGTCTTTAAGTAGACACTTCCTGACAAGATCTCGGAAGCCGTGTGTCTACAGTATATAGCATATATGCATACTATAAATACATTAAAAAAAACGTGCAAGACCCAACGGTAAGGTACCCATGCACATCATGAAAAATTGGGAATCTTGCTGCGAACGATCTACAACAAGATGCATTGTTTTTTCTCACTTACTATTAGTCAATGTAATAAACTACCCTAGTTATCGCTGTACGCGTCAGCGAAAACCATTACATATAACCGTTCTAATGCCTCACCAATTTATTTTCTTGCCCTATTTCATGACACCCCTTCTCTCGGAGAAATATCCACAAACTTGAAGCTTCTTGACAAAAGGGTAGTTTGTTTTGCCATAAAAAATGAAAATATTGTAGCCACTTTAATCATGTCCATACACATCCTTTATTTGTAGGAATAAACATGTATCACGAACTGAACTACAATGCTGCCAGAAAACGGAAACGACGTTATGGACTGTGTATCGGTTTATCTCCATTGTATCCTTTTGTACATGTAACACTATAGGACACTTACCACAAGGGGACAACGGATATCCTTGACGTTTGAGAATTGGCATAAATGTGATTGTTTTCGAATACAGCTGACCGAGAGGAGACAGCTTTGTGTCTCTATGTGCATATTTGATGTACATCCAAAGGTTTTCTTTCGATAACAACCCGTATGGAAGGCACAAGATCATCTTGGCCTACTTTGGGAAAACAGTTGATGAAACAATGAAGTAAAGACTATTTGATGTTTATTAATTTTTTGACGACAAACACCTGAGTGTTGGAGCTTTATACCCAAATGATCCGACAAGCCTCCAGTGTAACTGAGATTACACAATTACTCACACCTAGTATGCGACAACCTTGATGAGCTACCAGTTTTTGCTTGCAACATATAAACGAATGACTGACGATTGGACAGGGTCAGAGATCTGTTTATAAAATGTGCGCAGCAAATACGTTAGCATTGCTTATTCTTGGAGCTGGAACAGTGATACAGTTTTCGAGTATTTGTTTCGTTGAAGAATGGATTCGCTGGCCTAAACCCAATGGTACTGAGACCTTAAGCTTATGGCAGGCGTGCCACGATGGTAGATGCGTCAACATCAGCATATTTTTAAAAGGTACTAATACTACGCTACTATTACTACTACTGCTACTACTACTGATGCTTATAATAACAACAACACTAGCAAGAAAAAGAATATTAGAACAATAAGAAAAACCCACAGCCGAAATTTTCGTATTCATCAACTTTATCATCGATATATTCATCTAAGTCTACTTTCCTCCGCTGACTTCTTCTCTATAATTTTTAGTGTTTATTTTATAATAATAATAATAATAATAATAATAATAATAATAATAATAATACCGGTAATAATAATAATAATCGGCACGACTTTTATTTCGGACAACTAGACATCATAAGACATCTCCTTGTGAAAACCCATATGTTGTTATACATCTACAGAACATGTTTATGTTGCAAAATATATCAGTCTTGTTAATGCGGATGAATTATATTATGTAGAAGACACACACACACACACACACACACACACACACACATATATATATATATATATATATATATATATATATATATATATATATATATATATATATATATATGAGAGAGAGGGTGGGAAATCGAGTGTGTCAGTAATCTGGAATGGAGATACCAAATGACAGTAGAGGAACTTAAGGGAAACGGAATTTAGCAAACCCGGTAAGGTATTTACATCATCATCAACCACTATTCAACTGTTTTTGCACATTAGAAAAATGGCGCTGTAATACTGTAATTAAACCTATTCGTCTATCAATATTGTTGCTTATACCTTGTCATAAGGATAGACCGAGAGTGAACTGAAAAGAACCCAAGACCCGTTATCACAATATCGGATTTATGTTCATATTATTAAGTAAAAAATTAATAAGGATATACTATATTATCAGGAACTTCTGATATCTAGCAACACAGTGAATTATTAAAGTTTTCCACATGATATTGCTGGATTATCTGCCCCTACGACAGACTGACTCCACATTGTATGATAACATTAGATGCTCTAGCACACATAAAGAGTACGTTATACCGTTCATAGAACAGATACGAACCGTTTCTGTTCACATATCAGATACGAAATTGTTTTATTCATACATCAGATATGAAACTGTTTTGTTAACGCAACATATACAAAACTATGCAATTACTATATTCATATAACAAACAGAAAACTTGTGAAGATGTGCTATACAAGAACGGACATTATGAAATTGTGTTGTTTACATACCAATCATGGAATTGTGTTGTGTATAACAAGGCATGAAATTACGTTGTTCATATAACAGACATAAAAATATTCTTATCATATAACACGTTTAACATACATGACTTTATGCTGTTCATATATCATACATGAAAATATTCTGTTCATATAGCATAGTTGAAAATATGCTGTTCATATAACATACATGAAATTATGCTGTACACATAACAAACAAGAATTTGCGAGGTTATGTTGTTCATAAAGCATTTGCATGTAAAATTATGCTATTTAAAGAAACTAGTGGTGGCATTAGTAACTGATATCAATTTTCTATTTATTTAACCCTTTATGCCATTTTCTATTTATTTTAACCCTTTATGCCATTTTCTATTTATTTTAACCCTTTATGCCATTTTCAGATACGACTTTAAGTTATGCTCAAATTCTGACGATACAGAGACTAGTAGTTATTTCCCTTATTTGCGCATGCCTGGCAACCACAACCTTGTTGTTTCATAATTTTCTTCCGGTTTACCGATCATGCAGCATCCGATGGCTGGTGTCAGTACTGACGAGCTTTGCAAGTAAGTTCTTATAGTATTCATTATCGAAGTATTTTATCATTTTAGTAGAAAATATTAAATACTTTTAGTATGTAACACATACACTCCTATCGATAGAAAGTAGTTTGGAAATAGGCAGTGTTGAATGATTTATTATTTTTAAATTTTAAATCTCGCATCCCGATACGACAATATTTCTGCACCACTCAGAATTATTAATTTTTGTTAAAATATCGCCAGATCATTGAACCAGTGATTGTATTGCAATGTCTCCTATCCGCATACTACGACATTTCTGGATCACCTGTATTTTGCTTTTAGGTGAAAATACACCATTTCCAGATCACAGAACCACTGTATTCATTCATCCTATCTTGCACATTCATAAACAAGACCCATCATATTCCTTTTAGAAACAAAAATAACCAGTTCGCTGGACGCTAATATAAATTGATCATAAACTGCATATTTAGGTAGTGTCAGATTGGGCATTTTAGCTTTTTCTCTTTTAGTCCTGGCCCAAAGCCGCAGCCTCTACCACCCCATGATCTGGCAAGCAAGCAAGAGAAACACAGAAATGCGCAACCTTTGGATGATTAATCCACGGAAGTAGTTTAAAAGTAAGCACATTCTTTAGGCTGAATACGGCTATTAGACAGCCAACAGTGCTGAATCGATTGATACATTCCAGGCTATTTGTTGTGTGATTACATCATCCACAACTGAGGCAGATTTTATCAAACGGACGATCTGACTCGACTTTTTGCTTGTAATTCCGCAACTGCACTATATCTTATATGTGCTGGGAGTTGTTGGTGATTTTCAATTTCCACTAGTACTATCTCGAATTCAGCCATACTAATTATTTCATCCTCGATAGCCACCGAATACAGTTTACGGATCTTGTTGAGGCTGCTTTGTGCCACTGCAAGCAGCTCTGAATAGACACGTATTCGCGAACGTAATCGTATCAACATTAATTTGCTGGCTCTGCCAGAGACAATGGTTACTATCGAAATACCCCGACAGTAATTCCGATTGGCGCACATACGACAGTTGCTTTGGTTGTGCTTTCAGCCACACCAAGACCAACATTTGCTGCTGCGGAAAGACCACAAATAATATCTACTACCAAACACGCGCGTTTGTATTTTACAATTAACGCGGTTCTCATAGTGATTTCATCAAGCAGTTGTTGTTTCGCTTAGTTTACTTTTCACGACGGTGAAATTGAGGGTCTATCATATTTCTTCGATTAATAACACAACTGCGTATTTCAGTTGTCCGGACTCATCCCTTCCATGTGCAATACGCAAACGCACTTCTAGCCAAATACACATTTTTACTGGCACAACTGTCATACAATCACAGGAAACCTCTGCTTGGGGAATATTTAAATTTCCTGCAATTGTGCTTTTACGGGGTTTGACATTATGATCATTTAAAAGCACTCATATTATACCTATGCCTTTTACATCTCACGATCGACTTTGTCCAATAACTGTTACCCGAACAAGTGCATCTTTACTGAATAACAGTCGGGATCTTTCTCTTTTTTACTGAGTCAATTTTGGCGTAAAATATTCGTTGGCGAGCTTAACAGGGGTGGATATATCTGTGAAATCAGCTTCAACATTGTAGAATCAATCTCGGAGTGATTTCGCACTTGGTGGTGAACCCAACGATTGAGCAATTTCAGGTGCTAATGCGATTACTCCAAGCTGACCTCGATTTGGTATTGGCACGTTAAGGTGGTCTGAACGGTCAATTTCTATTAGATGCTTACGATCATTATATTTGTGTGTATACATTGGTCTGGTAACACCACTCTGACGTAGATATTCGTCGACAAGTGGAGCAAACTTATCATCACTGTTCGCACCCGCTGTCAGATCGTTCAACACCCGTCGGTAAATTCTTCATCCTCATCACCGCTGTCAAAATCCATCACATATATACAAAGATAAAATCTAATCTTAAACAGAAGCGCCAAAGACGGTTCAGTAGCCGCATAGATTGATGTGAAATGTTTCAAACTGAATTTCATCTTTACCCGCCAATGATACTGATATAGTATATACACAAGATTTCTGAATACCGGTGATCAGTTCGTTACGTATTATTACTCGTGGACTGGGCTGCATATTTACAGTTGATGTTATTTGACTCCATCCACTATAATAACCAGATATAATAAATTCATACCATCCAGATTCTTCCGATGCTAAGATGTTAAATTTAATCTTATCAAGACCAATTACATTATAAAAAATAAATCGGCCGTTTGCTACTTTGTCATAAGTTATTTCTTCTTCTTTGCATGCCAGCAGTTTTAAGTATCCTGTAAATGAACTTGCTAGGAGTGCGCATGTGCGATTTCTTCATGCCAGTATTGTCTTATTGCAATATTAGCTGTATCAACATTGTTTTTGATAAACGCAACCGACACGCCATAGCCTCTGATTCCCCCGTTTACAATGATCTCAGCCAGGTTCTTTGCGACAGCGTTTTTCAACTTGACAATATCATTTTGAATGTGGATATCAGATGTTTTAAATTTCCCATTTTGATCTTCAAAAGTCGCAAGCTCACCTGGATGAACGGCAACAATAACAACACGATTAGTAAACACAGGCAAATCCGCTATGGTGGCAAATCTGATCAGATCCACATCAGGACCGCGTCCTCGAGCTGACTGACGTCCGAAAATATTAATACGCATTTTGCATAATATTAAACGGGCAACAATGTGAAGTCAATAAGTGCTTGCAGAATTGGTAAACGCTCAAGAGCACGCAACGTTTCAACAACAAAATGGCCATACATAGGACCATCCAATCGTGCTTGCACTGGTATAGTCGAATAAAACAGCGGTTGTCGTCCGTGCCTGGTTAAATAATTAACATCTTCAACTAGGGGTGAAAGTCCGTATGAGCAAAAACACAAACGATGTTTAGGTGTCACCACGTATGCACCCAAATGAGTGTCAGGTCCTTTTGTCAAATCCAGGTTGACAATATCGGTAACACGCGTGCATGGCACCATCAATACATGTTCATTTCGCGTAATGACACCACGAAAATGTTTTATTTAGCCATTGCGAGTAAATCAAGATTGGTCAATGGAAGCGTGGCCTTCTGCGACCGGGTACTAAAAGATTTCTGCCTGATGGTATTAGACGAATTGTTTCTGGTAATCGAAGGCCGCTTATATTTTTACACTACCGTCAACCGCCTTTTACAGCGCCATTTCTTCCGCCGCTCCAACAACGCCTAACGCCGCAGCTTTTGCAACAGCTGGAAACGCTGCTGCCAGAACGCAGGAATCTCCACACGGAATGGAAATGTTCCAACGGTCTTTGTGCATTTGTGTCACCTCGGATTTGGATAAGTTTAATGTGATTGAGGTATTGTTTGTTTGGCCGCAATAAGGGGACGCTCACCAGTTATTATATGCTTTTGAGAGAGTGACGTATGTAAGGTGAAGTTGTTTGCATTTGAAACATGCACAGTGAAGAGAATGTTGGCATACCTCTATGATACTTTGATGTAATGTGGCTGACATTTCTTTGGATACTGTACTTATGGAAATTGTATATGATCTAAGCACACTGCTAACTAGAATGACTGCTCTCTTGTGCTAAAAAAATCACCCTGAATTAGCCTAAAGTACACCATCTTTAGCACCTATTAAAATTGGGAAAATAAATTTTGCCCAACTTGACAATACCAGCTTCTGAAAATGCAATGGATGATTTACCAAATATATAAAATGTAAAAAAAAGTTATCGGCTCTTTTTTTTTTACAATTCACCTCTGAAGTCCAGGAAGTGAAAATGACCAAGTGGAGCTAGCAGGTTTTGAAAGGTGCACATCTGGAGCAAGGCCAAGCTGTATACCCTATAACCTATATTACACCCGTCAATCATACACCAAAATAAAGGGAATTAAAGGTGGTTGGAACAATACCTGAGATATACAAGGTCTTTTCTAAATAGCCAGTATAAACAGTGAAGAAACCCCGTGGAAATTTTTTTACTTTAAACTTCTAACACTATGCAAAATACTAAACTGTAGAGCGCCACCTAAGCTGAGCGAGTTGTTTGATTCAACCACACGGTGACATTTCCAGTTAATTTTCCGGGAGAAATTTTTAATATCTCCAAGACCATGTGCGTCAATGTCACGAAATATTATCAGCATGTTAAAGTTATCACGAATCACTTTAGGAACATGTGCGTATCGTTGAGTCATGTAAATCACATCCGTATATTTATGTTTAAGAATCTCATCGTCTACACTGCAAGATTGTTTACGTTTGCATCCAACACGTTAATGATAGGTGATTCATTGATGGTGGAAAAGAAGTCGATGTTGGATGATGACCTTCTGTTACTCAACCCTTTTTGAAAATCTCTAGAAACATCATAACACGACTGATTATCAGTTGATGCCGTAATCACCTATAACCGATCCCACTTCGACCATCGTAAAACCATGTCTAACAACAGTTGAATTTGTCCTAATCCAGCCCGACTAATGATCAGTGCACGAACTGAATTTTGATGTGCGATGAAATTACCTTGTTTCAATCGTTTAGGCTTTGCTTGCGCGCAGACGTCAATAACGGAAGAATATTTGAATACATTATAAATTTCATTGTTCGTAATGCCATTGAATAATACTTGTAAGATGTCGTACAAAACGCGTACCGCAAAACCAACTCGACTTCAAACACGTAATGGACGATCAGCAAATACTGGAACTTGTGCTCGATGTGGAGCAAAGAAGTTCACGTTCATTGGACCTTCCAGGTCTATCGGTGGAGGCGGATTCGCAAAGTCTGGTTTAAAAAAGTCAGGGTAATATCGCGGCTTGAATACGAAAGTTATCGGAACACCACGGAGTAAATATCCCGGTGAAACTCATATTGCTGGATGCAATTACTGTGGACCTGGTACACGGCTGGATATATGACTCGATTCTGACAATCAACCTAAGCCCGATGAAGCACCTTTGAATCGAGTTGATGCTACGTGTTACCGACATGACCTTGCGTTTAAACTATTCGTTCACGTCCACATACAGTCGTAGATCTTAAACATTACTTGAATGAGACTGCGGAACCAGCTGTTGGAAGACAGAGCGCAAGATTAGTCGTCATATGATGTATGCAAGCCAAGACTGCACTTAGATGCTCTGCCTGCTGTGGCTCTCATTAAATGTAAATTATACTGATACAAAATATGGACACAAAATGCTGAACATTATCAAAAATATTGTACAGTCCGAGATGGTATTGGAGAGGTGAAGCCGGTCTTGGAAGATTTAGCAAGTGCCGCAAAGGTCACTCATAGGATTGCTCGAGCATGATTGGCCAAACAAGCGTGTGGAAAATTTACTTACCACTACCAAAAGAAGATTTCACGTGGTTGGTTTGATGTACAAATGCGAAATAAAGTTCATCATCCTTATTTGCTGTTTCTTCCATATGACCGTGTCCGTGATCGACAAGGTCGACTGCTCACTTACAATTATGCGTTAACGATTGTCGGCGTTGCCAACAGATACAAAAGAAGCTGTGCCGTTGACGTCAAAAGATTTTGCATGTGTCGCAGATGCACCCGAACGTATTTATAAATGTTCGGCACTAACATAGCCACGATTATTATAGGTCGATCCTGGAGAAAGAATTTCTCGGGTCTGTTGCCGCGCAGTTGACCAAACAATGTGTGCGTGCTCGTATTGGGCATGTCAACGTTCATCGTGACCAGGCTATTGTGGAACGATTTAATCGCACACTTGCGGAACGGTTATTGGAACATCAGTACGAGCAGGATTTGTTAATGTAGCCTAAGCGGTCTCGGATTGCAGAACGATCGCAGGAATCGTTAGCACGTCTTCCATTAGTTATAGCACTGAACAATATAGTCAGATGCACAATCGGATTCGGTTAAAAACTGTCACGTTTAATCAGAAATGATCTTACAACCAGCACTGTTACTACCACTCGGGGATAAGTTTGCACGGTATCTCTATGCAGCTGTCGAAATGGAAGGTGGACGACGTAGTGCTCCTGACACGGTATGGTCCGTCGATAAGTTTATATTCCAAGACAAGCATCACGTTACCGTTGAGGACCTTCACCGGCTGAACCAAAAGAATCCCAGGCGAGCATTTGTGTGAGAGGAATTGCAAGTTGTTCCAGTAAATACGGAGCTACCGCCAAGATTTGTGTTAACACGTTGATGCACTAGTGGAAGTATCATTCGCAATGGTATGATGGCTAAGCGCGTAGGTGGTGATTCCATGAGGGAGTATTCATCGCTTGATATCAAGCGGGCAAAACTTACTTTGGTGCATCGGTAAACACCCATGTGATATTTCTAACATAATATTATATATGCCGTGTGCACGGATTCACGTCTGGAAGACATTCCACGTACATTTCGTGTTTGAAATTTTTCTACACAATAAACCCATTCGACATCTTTTGCTCTCTTTTCATTTTCAGAGGCGTGCGGTCCAGCTACAATCATCGTAGTTCCACATACTCTTCTACCTGTTTACCTGTGCATTCGTCTTTGAACTTAGCAACAATCTTTTTATTGGTGTTACTAAACAACGGATGTCTTTCGGATAACCGCTGGTATCAAATTCGTTGACCAAAACTTGATTTTGCCATGTCCGCGTACACATCGATTGTTGTGATGTGCATCATCAGCGAGTCAGTGTCGGTGTACAAAATCTTACCCCGCTCTTGGTAAAACGGTGTAATAGTGTCATAGTATAGCTCGTACATTAGCAGCTTTGACAAGTCCAACACGGACGAGACAACGAAGACTGGTTTTGTCAGCGTTAGTTTGGATTTTTTACTGTGAACGGCAACAACTCCACGATCAATGATCTTTCTGGATTCAAAGGCTCGATCAGAGATGACCCTTCGAAGCCTATATTGTTCATTATCACGGACAAGGTCAACTTGAATTCTTTTGCACAGATTCGCCATGGTTCTTCCGAACATAACATTGTTCATGACCTTGAAAAAGCCCTTCTCGAACTCATTGATGGCCTCAGTTCTCAAATTCGTATTCATCTGGATATACGGTGCCATCCGAGCGTTCTGGTAAAATCCAGGCACTCGATAGACATTGGTTACACGCATACCCAATCACATATACAGTTGGAGGTTTCATACGTGCAGTACATAATTGAGTTTGTTTCTAAGACTTTGTACTAGTATTTTGCATTTAGTTTATTTGCGCCTGGATTTATCAACGATCGAGCAATGATACTGAGACAGCCACGTACCGGGCAACAATAACGCCTCTAGGACAAGCAGATAATCGATTTGCGCACCATGTAAATGTTCAAGGTACTCTAGATCAACTTAAAGAAGTATCCGAGGTCACTGTTGACGTCGAGTAATTTAAGAAATACCTTAACCGTGACATTGCCATGACTTGCATTTGGCTAGACGCGTTTGCGTCCACTGGAACATTGAGACATTTTAAAGTCCGCGTAGGGAACTTTCATATTTCGTTGCACCGTAGTGATTTCGAGAATGTTTTTTCCTGCTTCTGGCATTATCGTCCGCTGTGATTTTTCACTGATACCACAACAGTAAAATTCATGTTTGGTGAGCAGTTGTTGTGCATTAAACACTAACCTCTTAATGCTGAGTGCCAAGTGAGGCAGCTGTAAGTACCATTTTTTGTATGACTCGGCCGGGGTTCGAATCCGCGACCTCTCTCATCTGAGGCGGACGCTCTAATCACTAAGTCACCGGAGCAGTTTTTGTTAAATCGATATGGTTCACTCAAACAATACAGCGATCTTATTTTCTCTGCTACACGTCTTCTACCCCAGTCTGTTAGTTTAATACCATTTCTAGAGACCTCGATAAACTCCTTCAAAATATTCTTAGTGTCAATCTGATCTTTTGCCATTATATACCACAGTCATTCTTTAATAACATCAGTCCGAGCTGTGATTATACCTGCATCAGTTACAAGGCTTGATTATCGATCGAAACTGCATTACTGGGCTAATGTAATGCGAGCTTACATCACCAGGGGCACTGCTGGGTGTCCAGTAGCGGTATACAGACTAAAGAATGTGTATACGTTTTAATTACTTCCTTGAATTATTTCGCTTGCTTGCCAAATCAATGAGGGGGTGGGTAGATGCTGCGGCTTTGGGCCAGAACCTAAGGTGGGAAAGGCAAAATGCCGAATCTGACATCACTACTTATTCACCTCTATAAAAGACTTTTGCACTTACCACAATGTAGGCTAATGACATTAGCTATATTTAGACAAACTGTTCAAATTATTACGCGTTCTCAGTTCTTGTTTAACACCTTTGGCTTCACTAATAATCTTCAAAACCCATAAATATCAACATTTAATACACTACCGTTGGTTCTATATAGCCGTTTGCAAGAGAGCACAAATTTATGCTATGGTCCTTGGACCTGAGTATATATTTATCTTAAATTAGATACAGTTGGTCGAGAAATGTTCTAGTACGGGATTTGAAACTGCATGAAAATGTCCAGTGCCCCTGGTGATTTTAAATATATGAATGGTCAAGACATCTTCACGTTTGTGAGATTTAAAATTGTAAATAAATCTTAAAATTTAAATAAATGGTCAAGACATGTTCTTGCATAGGCATAGGACATTGTAGTGTGCAAGAAAATGATTGGTCCTGTGCACTGAATATTCGACATATAAGGATGCAAGCTATGCTATTTTGAAAGCATGACTGGACCAGTAATGTCCATTTTAAACTGTTCAATAGCGACCGCATACATAACTATCATCATATATGTACACTGACTAAGCGGTTATCAAACAGAGCAAGCGTCCAAGATGACAACAACAGTCTTGAAGCCTTTAGGGCAAACGTTCATTCTTACTCTGTAAAAGTTAGTGTTAGTGCGTTGGGTAGAATATTAATTTCGTGGACAGTACCGAAAGTCAATTTTAAATCATGAAGTTTTTATTGCATAAACTAGAGGTCGTTGCCTTCTTTGTTTTTTTTTTAGATATGCATTCTTTTGCCGAGGCATTATTACATAAATTCCCAGTAAATCAAAAGCAAAGTCGAGAACATATAAAACCGGACATGACACATTTTGTTTGTTTGGACCACTATAAACATACGTGTTTGGGTTAAAGCTCGCTTCAAGACGGCTACCATTATAAGCGATACAATTTAATTAGTTCATTATCATCTTGGTACATATATTCAGTTTGCTAATTGTTTGCCTCCTAACTCTCTATTTCTTTGAGAGTGTATATATATATATATATATATATATATATATATATATATATATATATATATATATATATATATATAATCAATGCAGTAAGCTGACAACAAACAAAGCAAAACTAGTATCTAACTAGCTTGAGCGCTTTCGACTCTTAATGAGTCTTTTTCAAAGGCATATACAAAACATAGACAAGACAAATAAAACAGAAAAACCGTAGTGCTTGCAAAACTTTACATGGCTGTTTCTACAGGAATTAAACTTTTAAATGTATTAAGTTTCAACTAGTTTATATCAACTTGTTGCGGATATTGGAAAATATTTGTATTAACCTAGAAATCGATGAGCCATAACGACATCAGTTATTTTGTGTACATTTATGTAGGTTCAAATTATATCCCGGATATTTCATTGTTGTAGTAGCAATTGAAGGCTATTAAGCACATTTAGAAATTTTTTTAAAGAAAATGTGTCAGCTGCAAACGATAATTTTATTTGTGCATGGCTGTCTTTTTATAGTCTTCTTGGTTTAAACCGCTTGGTTTCAATGTTCTAAGGCGGCGTATCCAGTAAGATTCCTTTTCTTTCCTGGTTTCGGAACTCCAGTTGGGGTTGTTAGCAATTGCAATAAGTGTTATATCACTGAAAGTGTGGCCAGGGGAGGAGAAGTGTTCTGCGACCGGGCTTCTGTACAGCTTCTTTGTCATCCAATCAGATCTATGAAGGCTGATCCTTTTGTGTAGCTTTTCAGTTTCTTCGACATACTGAAGGCTACAGATCTTACATGTGATGAGATAAATTACATTCTCTGTTTTGCATGTTTTGTTTGGACCATGTATGTTTAGTTTTTCTCTAGTCACTGTGTTAGTAAATGTCCTGGTCTCTATCATATGTTGACAGGTTTTGCATCTTTTATCGCCATAGGGGTCAGATTAAGTAGGGTGGTCTTGACTAGTGATTGGCGTTAGCTTCGCTCTGACTAGGATGTCCTTGAGGTTTTTTGGTCTCCGGTAGGCTACTACAGGTTTGTTCGGAAGGATTAGCATTAGTACGTCCAACGATGAATTCATATATATATATATATATATATATATATATATATATATATATATATATATACAATAAACTGACGACGAACAGTGCAAAATTAGTATCGATGAGCCATAGCGACATAATTTACGCTTACATAAATGTACACAAAGTAATAGATGTCGCTATGGCTCATCGATTTCTAGGTTAATACAAATATTTTCCAGTATCCGCAACAAGTTGATATAGGCTGGTTGAGACATAATACATTTAAAGGTTTAATTCATGTAGAAATAGCCATGAAGAGTTTTGCAAACACAACGGTTTTTGTGTTTTATTTGTTTGTTTTGTCTATGTTTTGTATATGCCTTTGAAAAGACTCATTAAGAGTCGAAAGCGCTCAGGCTAGTTAGATACTAGTTTTGCACTGTTCGTCGTCAGTTTATTGCATTTGTCTCAATCAATCCCTGACACACGTGATCCCTTGCTGGATCCAGTGCGCTTGAAAGGGGTGTTATTCGCCATATGATTTGTATTCTCTCTCTCTCTCTCTCTCTCTCTCTCTCTCTCTCTATATATATATATATATATATATATATATATATATATATATATATATATATATATGTATGTATGTATGTATGTACGCTGTATCAATGATATATCACGAGACGTATAAATTTTTCATTAATGAAAAATGTATACAACGAGTGGTATATCATTGATACATCGTACATACTATACATATATTTTAATTATATGACATACAAATACACATATATTTGCCTTTTGAACGGAGTTAGATTGACGAGAGGCATCTGTGTATTGACTGGGTGAATGAACTCACATCCCTGCCGAGTGTGTCCGCTACAAAATGTAGTTCTGTCTTTTTGTGCCTATTCACAATCACCTTTTCATATTGATAAGTTGATTGTTTTCTTTTTTGAGTTTTTATTTTTATTCACATTGATTAAATCATTATAAGTTAACTATGATTTATACATGAGAGATGGTTTTAATGAAGAAAGTAGAGCACTAAGCCTACAGACACATTGATTCTTGAATACTGAATACTCATCAATGCGTTGACGTACAGGCGCAAGGAAATTAGCGTGGACTAGAATCTAAACGAAACGACGAACCATATTTAAAGTTGATCTAAGTAATTATTCTGCTTTAATTAACATTACTCTCTCTCTCTCTCTCTCTCTCTCTCTCTCTCTCTCTCTCTCTCTCTCTCTCTCTCTTCCTTTGGTCGGTTTGACTTAACATTTACCATCATTCTTCATAGGTCCAGAGACGTTGTGGTATTACACAAGCGAAAATCCGCTATTCTCGTCTTTTCATGGATTTTCGCCCTTATCTTGATACAATGGTAGAGAGAGAGAGAGAGGGGGGGGAGCCTTTGGATATTTTCATATTTAATTAATAATAATCGATTTTTGGAACCTTATAATAGGTTTAAGAAACAACATCAACAAAGCTTTAAATACATTACATATGTGTGCCCTGTAACCAAGACATACACCTTACTGTTTCGACCGGCAATTGCAACTTTGTATCATTGATAATACGAACACTTTAGATAGGTCCCAAGGGACGTGTAAACATACCGTTATGAAGAACGATATTGTAGGTTACTTGGTGCAGTTTCAGTTTCAATGTATTTTATCCAGCCCAATTTCTTTTTGTCTCTCACTCCAGATTTCAGCATATTTGGTCCCTTGGGCATGAGAGGGGAGGGGGAAACGGAAAAAGAAAGGATTGCAATTAAATTGTGTACCACGTTAAATTCAATTGAAAACGGGGATTATTATTACTTTTTGTTATTTTCATACGTCACTAATTATTAATGAGTGGAAATTCATCACTGATCTATAGGAATAGACCCAACAGCACACAGTTCCAAGAATGTTTATGTATGCGTATTATTGCGCCATGGGCTGATCACAAATTGAGATACCAATATAATTGGTATATCAAATTGCTTTATACCAACACTTTAAAAGCCATGTGTTATATATATATATATATATATATATATATATATATATATATATATATATATATATATATATATCGCTTTTATTTTTCAGGTATACTGGCTTTCATTGGCTTGACAGTTTATCAAATTGAGGTAAAAGGCGCACATCGGAAGTCGAAAGTAGGTTTGGGTATCGTTCTAATGCACTTTCCAGTGATTATGTACATCCTTTCCGTAGCCTTAGTGCATGCGCAGAAGGAACAGGCACAGCCGCCACCAGTAAATGAAGGAATTATTCTGGAAGAAAGTTTTTACATTACAGAAGGAGGCGAGAGTTCTTATTTACTGCCAAGACAGCAAAGTTATTGCAAAAAGATGAATGGTCCATTTTCGAAATCACGATATGTATAGAAATGCAACAGATGTGGAATCTTAGAATGTTCTGCAGTATCAATGTCAAAATGACATTTTCCGTGTGCTTAATTATCCGTGTACCACGTTATGTTACTTTATTTTTGTTTTTGTGGGTTTTTGTTTGCTTTTTGTTTAAAGACCAGCTCATAATGTGCCGTGTATCATCCGAATTGGGAATAGTCCTTATAATTTTGTAAGCTTCCATGTTTTCCCAACCGTAACAACTGTTGTAATTTGAACAATATATATTGATTATATTCACATGCATGAGAATTTGTTTCTTTTATAGAGATAGAGAGTGGGAGAGAGGTAGAGAGGGATTGATGGATGGATGGACGGACGGACGGACGGACAGAAAGACAGGGACGGATACTTGGATGGATGGATGGAGGGAGGGATGGAGGGAGAAAGCGAGGGATAATTGGATATATTGATAGATATATTCATTTCTTATAGATACAGATAAGTAATCTTAAATTGACAATAGACATAGACATAAATAGACATAGACATAAATAGACATAGACATAAATAGACATAGTTTATATAACGAATATATGATAATTCCAATCATAGATTAAAGAACAAAAAGTAGTACAGAAATACAGACAGATAGGTAGATAGACAAACGGACACAAACACAGGGAAGGACAAACTGATAAAGTGACAGACATATTCATTCACTGATTTAGAGAGATGCAGATGTAGAATAAAGGAATGGGAAACAATAAACAATACAATAGTGTACGTCATATCCAAGAGAAAAATGACAGAAAACCAGGAACGAAGAACAAAATTTCTTTATTAATTTTCTTTGAATAAAGTTTAGTGTCTTTTATTTGCAACTAAGTTGTTTTTCAATCAAAATAAAGGTAAACGGCAAATTTCCAGCATGGTATTTTTTCTTTCATTAAATCTCATGATAATTATTTGACTCTAATGTTAAATAATTTTATCCAAGACCAAATAGTGATATCCTCAAACTCCTCGAGCGAAAAAAAATCCACTTATACTGAATGTAATGATAGCCTATTTAGTTATGAAACTGTATTTAGAACTAATTTTTTAAGCGCGACATAATGAATTCATATACTGTTCTTTTTAATGTTATCAAAGATTTTTATACAATGTCCTGCCGGTTTTGATGGACATAACGTTAACAGTCATTTAGGAAAAAGGAACATTGGGATTGACCTTTTTTCAGAATCATTATGTTCAAAAGGAAAAAAAAAATAGAATATCAATTACCATGCAGATGGAAAGCGACTGAGAAATATTAACAAGTACAAATACTAATGCTGGAAAAATAGTTTGAATGTCCGCTACTCCTACTAAAATTAATAATAATAATGAATAATAACAATATGCTTGTATGGGCATGATGTCACCCATCTGGCTGACAAGTACTTAAAACCAAAAGATAAAGGCAGGTGCTTCACCAGTCTTGTTTAGAATTACGCTATGTGACAAATAAAGACCTTCGTATTATTTTTAGCAACGACAGCCATCTTGGAAGGAACGATATCATTATTTGTGCAATGTTGAAAGACCTTATCCCAGGATATGTTCTGTTAAAATGGTCGAATTCGGATTACAGGTGTTGTAACCTACCTTTTTTTTTTTAAAGGTTTTACTTTCGGTAATATGGGTAATATTTAATATTCGATCAGCATTCTTTGTGCAAACTTCAAAGGCTCACTCAGGATTTTTAATATAACAGTTGGTAAAATTCTGATAAGTGCATTTTTTTTTTAGAAGATGTAATGTAGGTTTTGTAATAAAGACCAATCTGATGGTAGATCGTCGTTGTTGGTACAGACTTACATGGTTTCATTGCCAAGTTGCTTGTCGTCAAAAACTGGATTAAATTTTCTGAAGCTTGCCTTTATTAATCGCAACAAGCAGCTGGTGAACCAGCAAGAACAATAGCGTACAAAGTAAACCCAGCTTGGACAAAAAGGAGCAAAAGCAATCATGAAATATTGTATGTAAAAGTACAAAAACTTAAAAGGCAAGACCAAAATACAAAATTTACTACAAAGTGAACACAACTCAGTGCACGAGACGCACGAACAAACCAAGATGGCATCTAACAAAGTGTTAACCGAACTGGAAAAACATTTTCTCACAGAAAGAATAGAGACATTAGAAGGATCCTATCTAAAATGTACATATAGCAAGGGAGTGCAAGAAATTGATACATCCAGGATACCAGCAGATAAGAGACCTACAATGAGTGGAGTGATGGCAGCTCTACGAACAAAGAATAAAGATTTCGTAGATTTAACTGACAGTATCAGTACAACTAGAAAAGGATTTATACTAAGACCAAAGGGAACTGAACCAATTATGCCGTATGGAG
>JAECUM010029956.1:0-10180 GCA_016617855.1 Megalonaias nervosa
GTTAGAAGAAAAGTGTTCAGTCTTCTTGAATCTCTTAATCCAGCTGATGCACGATTATGAATACTTTACATCTATATTAAATTATAAACTGTTAAGTAGGTATTAGTGCTTCAGCTTTGGAATGTAATTTGTTTGGTGCAATAGAATTGTTTAAAAATGGTTTATAAATAATTAAATCATGTCCAGAGTTATAGGTTTTTATATCCCAATATGCAAATGGGACATAATTCAAGAAAAATGACTACCATAACTTCTTTATTACCCGGCGACGTATTAAAACTGGAAATATGACGTTGGAAAAATATATTATTTAAAGGTACACTGCAATTTTTTTTATGGCAAAGTGGCCATTAATGAGATTTTGAAGGAAAACAACTTGGTTCGTTATTTTATTTTGGTAATCCACTATAACAGATGTCTCTGAATTAAGTCCCCAATTTGTTATACTATGCACTCAAATGATTTCAAAATTTGTGATATTGAACAGATAAATTTTTGTACACATTTTTTCAATACAGCAATATGTAATTCTGGTTTCTTCCGGAATACGAGTGGTATTTGTCAGTCTTGCCCTGTTGGTACCTACCAGCCAAGTACGGAGCAGACCTCCTGCATCTCGTGTCCCAGTGGAACCACAACCAACCAAGTTGCATCCATATCTCAAACACAGTGTGTTGGTGAGTAAATACATGCACACTGCTCAAGGTATAACTGGAACTGAACTTGGACAGTGGTGGTGGTTAATGTTACTATAAGGTAATGATAAATTAGCACATGTTGGTAAACGAAGTCTGAATAATTTATTTTAAAAACTGATCACATGTTCGATCACACACTTTATAGTGAGATGATAGATCAAATATGAGATTTTTAAGGAATGCTTTAACTTTAAGAATAGGCCGGTTCAGGTTGCTTTCTTCAAAAGAATATTAAATTATGTGTTGTTTGTTTTAACCGGAAAAAGTCTACTCAAATCCATACTGGATTCTCACGACTAGAGTGATGCATTGAATATGTCATGTTAATGAAGTTCCTGGATTACGTTATGATAATCCTCTCAAAAGATCAAATATAATTGCAAATATTTTTAAGTCCACTCTCATCTCCTCAGATTTATTACATGCAATTATTCTATTCTTACCCTCAGCTCGCCTACCTTCTACTGCCCTCAATTTCCTCATTACAAGAACAAAATAAATATTGTTTATGTAAACTAAATTGGTGAATATTTTGTAAATGGGAATGGTAAAATGTCAATGAAATCTACGTGTATCTATACCCTATCAACAAGTCTACTCATTACAGTAGACAGCCTATATGTTATTATAACTGTAATTTTATAGAAGATGATGATGAAAATATTTATCTCACAAATATCCACCCTGCAGCTTCTAAATTAAGTATGAAATTTTGAAAGTGTTATTTCGGAAAGATATCGTTTCATTTACCATTGTGTACATTTATTCAGTATTGGATTGTAGAGATTAGTACAGGAACTTCGATGGCAGGCTGCTGCAAATCGAATCTTTAGAACATCGTATTAGCTTATTTTAAATGCTGCTGTGCCATTGTACGCACCACTAACATCCCCTAAAGGTGTTTTACAGAGGTGTTAACCTGAAGCTGATTGTATATATTTAATATCTTTCCATTATAACATCGTATGTTAAAGGTGAGACAAAACTATTTTTTAAAGTGTAACAGCAATACGTTTCCATGGGGAGGCAGCTAAATGTCATGTGATGGCACATCGCAAGGGCTGTGTAGACAGCGTCAGGGTAGTGGCTCGTGTACAGTAGAAACTGGTGCCCATGCTCTGCATTGGACTTGTTTCAAGACGTCTCGATATTGTCTTACCACTGGGCTTCTTCATGTCTGGACGAGAGAGTCATGGCAACTATTGTGCAACATTCACTCATTTAAATCCATCTCACTCGCAATCCATGACACATTTCCTCTCCTCTCACCAGATGCATTCAAGCCATATGGCATTGGGTGAGAAGTAACGCTTTAGGTGCGTATACACACTGAGGCCTGTATCTTCAGATGAGAAAAACGGCTTAGGTCATAGGGTCGCTTTTCACTGGACCGAAGTAGCAGTAGAACTCGGTAGGCCGCTGGATGACTAAACCGCTCTTTTTAGGATCACACTACTTGCCTCCGTAGCACGAGGAAGAGGTTGAAATGATTTCTTAAACATTTCCTGCTTCATCTTATCCCTGATCAGCATATTGCGGATGAGAGGAATTGCATCATACCAGTCGAAAACCTGACATGGAAACAAGATGACGCAACTCATCATCAGTGCCTGGAAAGTACTAACACTTAATGACAGGACATCAGCAGATAGACCAGAGAGAACAACAGCTCTAGATGTTAACTTGTCAGATTCAACATCCAGATAGGAGTCCTGAATCTAGGGAAAATCTCACACAGAGTCGACCCCTCTCGGAGTGACTGACTTTTAACGGAGTAGAACAACAGACAGTTCAGAATACAAATTGGTCTCATCAGACACTCACGTTCTTATAGAAACCAGGCAGTGTTGTCATTGTCATCTTCGATCTCAAGTACATACATACATACATACATACATACATACATACATACATACATACATACATGGAATTATATATAACTAGATACGTAGTCGAAAAGAAAGTATCCAATTCATACATATGTTTTTGACAGTGTTGTAGTGTATTTCGTTGGGTTTATCGCTTTCATGTTATGGAAAGTGTACACGGGTACCTTATCTAAAATCTAATTTAAAACATTGTCCTTGTATCCATTTATAGGCGTCTGCTCTGCGGGCTTTTTCCAACACCCCCAGGGCTTCTGTCAGGCCTGTGCTTTAGGAACTTATCAGCCGTCCTCTGGACAAACGACTTGTATTTCATGCCAGAGCGGTACAATTACGCTTCAGACTGCTTCAGTTTCCTCTGCACAGTGTGTCGGTAAGAAATTTGTATGCTTGATTACAGTAAGTGTTACTTATTATCAAACTGTATCAAATGCTTCTTTGACAGAGTTTAGCGACGTTCTTTTATTGTGTAATCATGAATAACACGAGAGAGTCATACACAGAATAACCCTGCAAGCAACCGATTAATGAATTTGAAACACTTTTTTATTGTCACTTTTGTATGGAATATACTGTTTAAGAAATATGTATGAATACTATTTAATCGTAGATAATTCTTAAGCAAATTTTAGTTCTCTATCAACAAGCAAATTAAGGATGACACAACCATTATACTAGGTTGTATTCTACATCATCTCTCCAACCACCAGTCCTGAGAAAGTGTAGGTGGTAGTAATGTAAATTTTGAAGAACACTCCAGTATTTTTTATGTACAAGCATTAAAATCGATTTTGAACAAATAATTATTTTATGAGTACTTTCTAGTGGAAATAAGCTAGAAGAAATACAAAGATAAAATATATGAGAATTGATACCCCAATTTTAACACATTATTCAAAACAATTAAATTTAAAATTGATGACTAAGGAAACTGCAAATATTCTCGATTCAGCTATATGCAATTCTGGATTCTACCGGACTACGAGTGGTAGTTGCCAAGCATGCCCAATTGGTACCTACCAGCCAAGTACTGAGCAGACTTCATGTATTTCGTGTCCCAGTGGAACCTCAACCAACAAAATCGCATCCACATCTCTATCACAGTGTGTTGGTGAGTAAAATAAACTCTGAAAAATTAACTCTAACAGATCGCCAAATTAAATCTGTTTTTATTCTACACTGCACGATCTGGTACTCCAAAGAATATTTTTCTTACACATTTATATTCTCTCTTGCAGTATTCCATGTGTGTCGGTGATTGCCTAAATTTGTCTTTGTGCAATGCGTATTCCAACCATTTTCAATCTATTACTCTCCTTATATATAACATATGGAGCATTCATCGCAAACACCATGTGTATATCTTCATCATTTGTTTTTACCTATTTATCTGTGTTACATATATGGATATATGTTGTTGTTGTTGGGGGTGGGGTGGTGGTGGTGGGTGCTATTGAAATTGGAATGTATTGGAATATACAAACGGATTTGACCCGTAGAATCGCTTCTATATCCATAACCGTTCTAAAGTGATATCCTGCATCAATTATTTGCGTATTCAGTCATTTGCATCATTATATGCATTATCCTTGTTAGAAATCGTGAGTTTATTTATGATGTGGAGTTGACAAACTAAGCACGAAGTGACATTTATGGAGATTATGAAAGTTTCACAACTAGTACTGAAGTATGCAGTCTTTTTTAATATCTCAAGTATGATATTGTCTTTTAGTTGACTTTATTACTGTTTTGTTTCTTGTGTGAATTTCTTGGAACATCTTTTCTCCCCATGTCTTCTCTTTCCCAAAACTGTTCAGTATTAAGAACTTATTTACATTTATTTATTATTACCTCATATTCAAATGAATTCTGTGTTATTTACTTGCTGATTTTGTTACTGAACGTTTTAGAGATGTTTTGGTTGTTTCATATGTGCAAAAGAAGCATCCTGTCAATAAAACCTTTTCGCTTTCTATATATGATTTCCTTTTCGCCATTTAATGTAGCCGATCCTAGTACAAGATTCTTCCAGAAGTGCTCAAGAATTTAAACAAAGTTGACAGAAAGTGTAATAGACAAAAGGCCTTTCTGTTTTTATTTTGCACAAATAACTCCTACATTCAATCAAATGTGGTTAAATATACATCAAATTAGTGAATCTTAAAGGAACGAGTTTCATGTCCTACAAAGTTTGACAAATTATTAGAAAAGTATTCTCAAATCTAAATGCATTGGTCAACTCTTCTTGTATTTGGTTACATGTGTGTGTGTGTGTGTGTGTGTGTGTGTGTGATCGAAAATTAATATTACGAGTCACAATGAATGATGAGCATATTAGTGTAATGAGTTATATCTTAGATTTATATATTTTTTGACCTCACTCTCTTATATACCCGTTGGTCCATCCGTCAGTACATACATACGTGCGTGCGTGCATACATACATAAACACGTACGTACGTATGTATGTATGTATGTATGTGTGTGCGTGCATACATAAATACATACAGACATATATACCGAATAACCCCGTGAATGCAATTGTTCTGAAAAGTGGTTTAGCATATTACATTTCTTGACTCTTTTTTCATTATGCAAATAGTATATTTTCACCTAAAATACAGATAAAGAACTGTTACATATTTATTCATTCGTAGCCGTCTGCTCAGCGGGTTTTTTCCTCAACACGCAAGATAATTGTCAGGCCTGTTCTATAGCAACTTACCAGCCATCCTCGGGACAGGCTACTTGTATTTCATGCCCGACTGGAACAATTACACTTCAGACTGGTTCCACTTCCTCTATACAGTGTGTCGGTAAGGAACTGGTTCCATAGATCATAATATCTTTTACTAATACACTGTGTTCAAGACTTATTCACAAACGTTGGAATAATTATCTTGATTTACAATACCTGGACAACACAAAATATTTATGCGCATATAATTTCACGATAAACTAATTAATGAGTTTGAAGTGCTCTTTTGTTTTATCTTTCAGATAAATGTATTGCTTTGCAAATGTACCTAAGAAGAACATTTGAAGAAAAAAAAATGGTGATTCGTCCGGGAGCACGAACTTAGACATAAAATATTCCACTAAACTAAATGGTATAATTAAATTAAAGTGTGATAGTAAAATTATGGAAATTGAAAAACGTACTTCTGAAGTGGGGGAAAAAGGATCTCTCAATCCCTTGGTTTGCTTTATTGTTCTATAAGGATTGTCTTTATTAAAAATTTCTCATCTGTTACCGAGTTTTACAAATTATCTGCTCGCTAACACACACACACACACACACACACACACACACACACACACACACACACACACAGAGGCAGAGTGCTCCAAGAGTTACATTCTTCATTAGTGGGTATAGCGAGAGAAAAAAAAATTTAAAGAAGTTTTCTACTTTAGTCAAAATGAAAAAACAAAAAATAATTATCTATTTTCTAAAATACTGAAGAATTTGCTATTTTCATTGGACTAAATTGACTTAAAATAATTAATAAATGTATGGAAAAGCTTTGGATGTTTTTTCAATATCTGTTGAAATGTATAATATGCTTACAACAGAAAGAAGTCGACATATTTTACGCATATGGATAAAACCTAATGTGAAAATTGAAAATTGCAGTGTAAGTTACTAACACTGGGTTGAAAATAGAATATTTTATTTAGACAATTTTGTAAACGAAAATAGTTTCTATATCAATTTAGAAGATTTTTTTGTAATAACGTTAAGATCAATGTAAACGTTTTAGACTGCCAGGAACATTAAAATACCACCAAACTCTTTAGGAATAAATTTGATATACAAATATCGATTTAAATGCACAGGATCAATTGATGCAATAATCTACCATGCACATCATAAAGATTTATAAGGACTGTAAAATACTTTCCAAAACACGTATCTGTAATACCTATGAGCTAGATAGTGTTCAAATTAAATTTTGAATATCGCAATTTTATTGAGAATAAACTCTTATCCCTACCTCACAAGATAATTAGATGTAGAATTTTAGATTGTTTAAAACTGCAGTGTTAACACAAAACTTGTCAAAGGAATTATTCTTTTGAATAAAATTGCATCAATTCCAAATGATGTTTACTCTCTTTGTAAAAACTTTTTGTGACGTTTCCAAAAACACAACCAATCTTGATTAAATTTTTAGAGTGAATACGAATAATGCATCCATGTGTAGAATCTGTACTGACCAAAGTAGAATTCCTTACATGTATTATAACTGAAAGAAAAGCAGATAATGTGATTAATTTATTTATATTAGCGGTATGTATGTGTGTATATATATATATATATATATATATATATATATATATATATATATGCACAATTATAGATTTAAGAATGAATCTCAAAATTTGCAACATCTATAAAAAAGCAAAATTACATTCTGTATCAGAAAAGTATTATGTGAGTATAAATTATACTAAATATATATGTATAATGCAATGTGGTTTTATTGAGTACCCCTTCCCCCACTCCTTTCTTGCAGTTATACATATATTTTGTTATCAAAGGGTCCATTGGAAGACAAACCTTCCATGCCCAACCCACCCCTGGCCACATATCCTTGGCTGGTCTATTCTCCCATCAGTGCTGATCAAGGCAAGATTCACTCAGCATCTAAATATCTAAATATATTTGCATGCTTATTTGTTTCAATGTTTGAAATCACACGTATTAAGTATGCATGCATAAATGTGCAAATATGTGTATGTAAGTGGGTTTAATGTAGAGATGGGTTGGTGAATGGGTAGATAAATAGATACAGATGGACACATACATCTATCTTCATGTATTTATTGCTGACCACGCAAACAAGGAGATGAGTTTTCATTGTTCTTGGAAGTCGTAAACTTTTCTACGCACTATTATGGACACCTTGCATTTGTATTAAACTATAAAGTGTTGACTGTGATTCTAAGGACATCAGCCTTGGTATATAATATGTCTAGGAATAAAATATATTTTGAAAAAGCTTTTAAAACATTCTAACAAATTTGACCAACATCATAAGCATGTATTAGACATCTAATGTTGACATATCACTTGAAAGAATGGTTCATAGAATGTATTGTTTAAAAATATATTTCAGTTATTTGCATAACTCAGAAGCAAGCAGTCGAAGTGATTTTGAATGTGAGTGATTTAGATCATAATTTCCGCAGGTTATCCACTAAAGAAAATATGATAATAAAGTATATTGGAATTAAATCTTAGTTTCAAAATAATATATACTACAGATGAGTTCAAAATTGCCGACTGAAATAGCAGGTAAAAATTTTGAAAATTTTCTCCCTGCAGCTATATGTAATCCTGGTTTCTTCCGGATTGCCAATGGTACTTGCCAAGCTTGCCCACTTGGTACCTACCAGTCTAGTACAGAGCAGTCGTCCTGTATTTCATGTCCCAGTGGAACCACAACCAACCAAATCTCATCCACATCTCAAGCACAGTGTGTTAGTGAGTAAATACAAGTTGAAAGATGAACCCTTTTGCATCACCAAATCAAACATTTCCTTCTCCACTCCACATCATGTAGTGTATCAAGAAATATTTTTCTTTTTTTCCGTATCTTCTTCTACTGACTATATATTGAGAATAGCCGATTTCCAACAGTACTTGTCTAGATAGTCAAAGAAATGATTATATTTTGTATTTTGAATCATATAAAACCCTAATGCTTTATTCAAATTCTAGAGTACAGTGTATTGCAAAAATCAGAATACTTAGACTAATTTGTTTCTAACCTTATATAACGTCAGTATCTACGAAAAGTTTTGTTTGTATATGTGAGGTATTCTTTAGGTCATTTGCTGTAGGAATGATAGTTTGGGATGCATAAAATAATCTTACACAGAGGATTGCTTTTTCTCTATTAACTCTTTTATCATGTTAAATGTATTACTCTTTTGATAAATTGATAAAATCAATTTTGAGATAAGTTGTCCTTCATTTCTTGGAAATCTTTCTGGATGGTTGTGGGGTGACAACCTAGCCACTGAATATCATTGTCTTTTCATATTGAAGTCTCACAAATATTAATTAAAGGTGCAGTCTTCTTGAATATCTTGAGTATGATATTTATTTGCTTAGAGTTTTCAATGCCATTGAAGTCGTTCTCAGAGATACAATATTGTTTGATTGTGCGCATGTGAGAGCTAATTTTGCTAATTGGCACCGTGGTACTACGCTGGATGATTGCGGTCTAAATATAGCACTCAGAAATGATACCATGTAGTTATTTTATGGTAATTATCATAAATAGGCTACATCGTAAATTTCATAGTCCTGTGTACCATCTTTATAAAGATCACAACAAATCATTGAATGATACATTGTATAACCAAAATCATGTACGTATTAGCTAGTCACTTATTACCCACGGCTATTCACAAATACATACTTGCACAAATAATCACCCATGATCACACATGTTGATGAAAGTGTTTCAGTTTATAGCATTTGTTGACCTTTTCTTTTGTTATACAAAGAGCATAAGCATACTTTTTATCTGAAATCTGGCAAAAGTCTTATGATTTTATCAATTTATAGGCATTTGCTCTGCGGGATTTTTCATCAACACCTTTGGCAATTGTCAGGCCTGTCCAGTAGGAACTTATCAGTCATCCTCGGGACAGTCTTCTTGTGTTTCATGCCAGAGTGGTACAATCACACTTCAGACTGGCTCCACTTCCTTTACACAGTGTGTCGGTAAGGAATTTATTCCCTAGATCTTAATATCTCTTGCTTAATAAGCGGCATAAAATATTTTATTCACATAGTTTGGGAAACTTATATTTGTATTGCATTGCCACCATAAAACGAAACACTTATTCACAGAACATTTCACAATAAGTTCATTAATAAATGTGAAATGCTTCTATATTCATGCCTTTCAAATGGACCTATTGCATTACAAATATATTGAAATATTATATTTGTTTAAATTGGAGATTCATCTGTTTCACTCATCTTGGCATCAAATGTTTCAACAGCTAAACAGCATTGTTAAAATTATGATATAGTAACAAAATTAGGAAAAATTAAAAAAGCTTACTGCTGAAAAGGTCATAAACATAATTCACCCCTAAAATGTTACTATGAAAACGTATTCATTTTTCACTGAGGGTAACATATGTTCCATATTTCCCCTTCTGACACATACACACACACGCAGTGCTCTAAGATTTAGGTCCTCTATTTTCTCAGTTTGATCTGTAAAGTGCAAGCCACAAAATTAAAATAAAACTTATTATGAACTTATTATGAATCATTGCTAAGAGTTGGCCTTACTATGTTTCATATGGCTATATTAATGTATTCCTTCATATGGTTATATTTGTGTATTCCGTCATTGGGCAATATTTTTGTGTATTCCTTATATGGCTATATTTGTGTATTCCATCATTGGGCAATATTTGTGTATTCCTTGATATGATTATATTTGTGTATTCTGTCATTGGCAATATTTGTGTATTCCTTATATGGCTATATTTGTGTATTCCGTCATTGGGCAGTATTTGTGTATTCCTTGATATGATTATATTTGTGTATTCCGTCACTGGG
>JAECUM010029957.1:0-43166 GCA_016617855.1 Megalonaias nervosa
CTACACATAATTAAAAAAAACATTTTAATGAACAAGGCTTGTATAAAAGGACAAAAGTTTATAAATTTGCTAATTTGGAAGCTGATGAAAGCAGATGGGATCAGAGTGTTATCAGAGGGGCAGCAGACTTGCCAACCGTTAAGATTTGACCGTAAGTGTTAAAGAAATGACTCTTAAATTATAGACTTATGGAATAATGCACTAAATTATGAAAATACTACCAGTGAGGTAAATCCGGACACTGCCTTGTCACTGTTTGTTCTGGATCTGGGTTTTATATTAGATTCAGTGGACTCCATTAGGGAATCAGTCTAACTTTACAGGGGTACAAGACTACCAATATTTTTCATGTGAAAGGATTGGATGACTGACCTGTTGCTTATATAGCATTGTCTAGAAATGGTGTCCAATGTATGTCTACTCATGGAAAATAAAGGGGACAATAACATCTTAAGAAGCTTAAAACAATCTGCACATAAACAAGATTATTTAGATTCTTAAAAAAAGCTGGAAAGGCAACAATTATGTTAATTACACATCATGTCATGTTGATATGGCAGGATAGATTATTACCATCAAAACCTGAAATTAAAGAACAAAACACCAAAGATTACGTCAGGCTGAAAGATCTAGCAAGAAGAGGTCTAGGAGAACTGCAGTTTCAGAAAATGTAAGTAATCAAGGTCGAAGAATACTTTACAATGTTTTTAGATAAATTAATGTCTGATTGGCAGCATCAGTCTCCGATTAATGTGCGCCTTTGCAGCATCAGTTTCTGATTAATTTCTGCCTTTGCAGCATCAGTCTCTGATTAATGTGTTCATTTGCAGCTTGAGCCTCAGATTAATGCCTACCTTAGCATCATCCGTCTCAGATTAATGTGTGCCTTTGCAGCATCAGTCTCCGATTAATGTCTGCCTTTGCAGAATCAGTCTCAGATTAATGTGTGCCTTTGCAGCATCAGTCTCAGATTAATGTGTTCATTTGCAGCTTGAGCCTCAGATTAATGCCTACCTTAGCATCATCAGTCTCAGATTAATGTGTGCCTTTGCAGCATCAGTCTCAGATTAATGTGTGCCTTTGCAGCATCAGTCTCAGATTAATGTGTGCCTTGGCAGCATCAGTCTCAGATTAATGTGTGCCTTGGCAGCATCAGTCTCAGATTAATGTGTTCATTTGCAGCATCAGTCTCAGATTAATGTGTTCATTTGCAGCTTGAGCCTCAGATTAATGCCTACCTTAGCATCATCAGTTTCAGATTAATGTGTGCCTTGGCAGCATCAGTCTCAGATTAATGTGTTCATCTGCAGCATCAGTCTCATATTAATGTGTTCATTTGCAGCTTGAGCCTCAGATTAATGCCTACCTTAGCATCATCAGTCTCAGATTAATGTGTGCCTTGGCAGCATCAGTCTCAGATTAATGTGTGCCTTTGCAGCATCAGTCTCAGATTAATGTGTGCCTTGGCAGCATCAGTCTCAGATTAATGTGTGCCTTGGCAGCATCAGTCTCAGATTAATGTGTTCATTTGCATCATCAGTCTCAGATTAATGTGTTCATTTGCAGCTTGAGCCTCAGATTAATGCCTACCTTAGCATCATCAGTCTCAGATTAATGTGTGCCTTTGCAGAATCAGTCTCAGATTAATGTGTGCCTTTGCAGCATCAGTCTCAGATTAATGTGTGCCTTGGCAGCATCAGTCTCAGATTAATGTGTTCATTTGCATCATCAGTCTCAGATTAATGTGTTCATTTGCAGCTTGAGCCTCAGATTAATGCCTACCTTAGCATCATCAGTCTCTGATTAATGTGTGCCTCGGCAGCATCAGTCCAATTAATGTGTTCATTTGCAGCATCAGCCTCAGATTAATGCCTACCTTAGCATCATCAGTCTCCGATTAATGTATGCCTTGCCAGCATCAGTCTCAGATTAATGTATGCCTTGGCAGCATCAGTCTCAGATTAACATGTGCCTTTGCAGCATCAGTCTCAGATTAATATGTACCTTTGCAGCACTTTCAGAACAATGTCTGCCTTGGCAGCATCAGTCTCAGATCACAATTCTTAACTCTTTTTAAAGCATGTTTTCCATGTCATCAGTAGCAGTATATACCTTGTGAAAAATTGGTATAATTTTTTGGAAAAATATTGACTGCCTTACTGTGTTGAAAAATATTGATTAAAAACCACAGGAGTGCAATTTTTTAACAGCATAGTATTTACCTACTTCTGCAGCAGTTTGTACCACCCCTTAATGGTTCGAAGAATGTAAAGCCTCATTGATATAAAAACTCCACAAAAGTTAGTAATTTCATTCATCAATTTATAATTTCTGACCTGACTGTCGCCAGGGGTTCCTAATGCTGTCATTCTGTTTGCATTTCAAACCAAACAACAGTATCTTTTCTAATGCGGCATCCATATTTGCACATACAAGTCTATTTTGCAGACAACACGAGTGCTGCAGTACACTATCTGCAATAAGTTCTGAGTAATTCTGTCACTTTGGGAATTACATGACTTTGAACCCGTGTGCCTAAGAGTTATACCACTTGCTGTTTTTATTTAGTTCAATTATATAAGAAATATTAAAACTAGATATTAGAAATGTTGGATGCAGATGAAACAAGTTTTATCTTTTATGTATGTGTAGTTTCAAGACTGTCATTTCATTCATTGAAAACTGATTTTCACAGAACCCGAAATGGACAGTAAGTCCTTTCCACTTATTCTAGACAAGATATTTTGAGGTATGGTGACTTTTTAAAAAAAAATGACTACTTAAGACTATTTAGCTTAAACAGTTGAGAAAATTTCATGGATTGCTCTTGACTGGGCATAGTTTCATCAGGATGCATTAACTTAATGTGACGTCTCATGTAGCTCTTCTCCCGGAACTTTTTGCCGCACATTTCACATTCATGCTGTTTTTCACCTGAGTCAAAATGAAGTCTCTTATGAATGGTCAGGGACTTTTGCTGTTGAAAGGTCTTATTGCAATGTTCACATTTGAAAGATTTTTCCTCACTGTGTGTCAACAAATGCTTATTCATATTGCTTCGAGATCGGAAAAGTCGTGCACAAATTCTGCACTCAAAGGGTAATTCCCCTGTATGCAATCTCATGTGTGCTGATCGAGAACCACTGTGTGCAAATGCTTTTCCACAAATGTTACACTTGTATTGTTTTTCTTTCAGGTGAATTTTCTTGTGAAGCCATAAATACTGTCTCATACTGAAGGTCTTCTCACACACATCACATTTGAATGGTCGACTATCGCTATGAGTTGCTTTATGCACAGTCAATTTTCTCTCATTAGAAAATTTTTTCTCACATACATCACATTTAAATGAGGATTCTTCAGTGTGTGTACTGCAATGTACCTGATAAGATTTCTCAGTTTTGAAAGATTGATCACAAAATTTACACTTAAATGTTTTGATATCATGACTTTTGACATGTGCTCTGAAACTTGTACTTGAGCTAAATCCCTTTCCACACATCTCACATTTGTATGGAAGGTCACCAGTATGCCACTTCATATGTACTTTAAAACTCCTTCTCTGCAAGAACTCTTTGCCACAGATTTCGCATCTGTATGCATTTCCCTGCTCATTCAATTTCTGTTCTCCTTCATGACCTAACCTGGAGCTTGCACCTGCATTATCATCACTTTTCAAATTGTCTTCATATATCCTGTAAGCCTGCTCAATGCTATGAAAAGCAAGATGTCCTTTTAACAGAGACTTTGAGGCAAGAATAATGCCACAAACTTTACATTGGTATGGTTGCTGATTCTTGTCATCCTCATCTGAGTCATCTCCAATCTCATCAGAATCTATATCACTTTTGGATGTATCAGCACCAGACAAAGAATCATTACCATCTTGGTGTATTTCACTGGAACTCTCATCATCATCTCCATCACTTTCCATTATGTCAGAATTGTTGTGTTCTGAAAGAAAATCACCATAGTCTGTGGATTCTTTATCTACCTTAATATATTGGTCATCATCATTCTCTTGCATTAAGAAATTCTCAGTCTGTTCCATGCTTTCTTCTTCACTGGACGATCTCTTTGCCAATTCTAAATCCTTCTCTTTTCTTGTCAATATAGCAGATGATGCTACATCATCATTTCTAGAGGAAAAACTCTGTGGACATTTCTGAAAATTCATATGAAAAGATGATTCTCTGTCTCCATCTCCACTAGATGAACTATCAGGCAATAATTCCAATTCATCCATGCTGTATAACCTCTGTTTTTTATTTCATTTTTGGTTTTCTGTCAGGATTTTCTACTACTTCTTCCTCACAACAACTGCATATTCACTTATCACTATCTCCTCATTTATATCTGGAATACAGAGTATCGCCAAACACAGCAGCTATCTTTGAAGAGACCCAGTTTGACTAATCATGTAATCTGAAATAGCAAAAGGAAATTTCTTTTATCTCAATATAAAAATACTTTTAGAAATTGTAATCATTTGTAACTGATTATGAACTTTTATAAAGTTACAAAAAAGTCATAAATCATACATGTTTAAAAAAATCAGTTAACTGTAATTCACAGTTACAGTCCAAAATAAAACACTCACTCATTATAAAACTTTTAATATAATATACTGAAATGTATCATATCACATTTTTTAAAAAAATAATGATGTTCTGGAAAGGAAATGGAGATAAAAGACAAAGCATCGCCTAGATTTCTTTCAATCCATATTATTATAAACTGGCAAGATTCTGGGCAAAGGGTACACAGCATTATATGTAGAATTGCATTATAATGAGGCAAATGATAATGGGGGAGAGCTGTACTGCTTTATAATGAGATCACTTTATAATGTACACTATACAAACAGTATTCCCTCATCACAATGCTGTACAGAGTACACCACCATGTTATAATGCTGTACAGAGTACACCACCATATTATAATGCTGTACAGAGTACAACACCATATTATAATGCTGTACAGAGTACAACACCATGTTATAATGCTGTACAGAGTACACCACAATATTATAATGCTGTACAGAGTACAACACCATGTTATAATGCTGTACAGAGTACAACACCATGATATAAAGCTGTACAGAGTACAACACCATGTCATAACACTGTACAGAGTACACCACCATGTTATAATGCTGTACAGAGTACACCACCATGTTATAATGCTGTACAGAGTACACCACCACATTATAATGTTGTACAGAGTACACCACCATGTTATAATGCCGTACAGAGCACACCATGATGTTATAATGCTGTACAGAGTACACCACCATGTTATAATGCTGTACAGAGTACACCATGATGTTACAATGCTGTACAGAGTACACCACCATATTATAATGCTGTACAGAGTACAACCATATTATAATGCTGTACAGAGTACAACACCATATTATAATTCTGTACAGAGTACACCACAATATTATAATGCTGTACAGAGTACAACACCATGTTATAATGCTGTACAGAATACAACACCATATTATAATGCTGTACAGAGTACACTACCATATTATAATGCTGTACATGGCAGCCATATAGTATAATACCTAATAGTGAGAATACCTTCTCATTAGTACATAATTACATTTCCTTAAAAAGTTATATTAGTGTGATTTTAGATTTTATGTAACTGATGAGAAAAAAGTTATACTGCAATAAAAGATTGTTTTCATACTTTAATATCATTTATGCTTTTCTTTGCGACCTAAAACATTTCCATTTATACCGAATGTAAACACAGCTATTACTTTTAAAGAGTGTAATACACTGCCTGAAATATCTTTGATTTTATATGAAAAATTAAAGGTCTGCACCACTTGCCATACAGAACTAATGTTCATTCTGAATTCTGTGCAGTATTTTCAATGGTACATATAAAAGAATTCCTTACAATGCAATGTTTATTTTATCTTCTATAAAAAATATCTACTTCACACAATCAAGAAACAAATAAACATTGTACAGCAAGCATAATCCAAAAGTAACAGATTACTGTAGTTTAAGCATTTTTAAAAAACTAAAATCATAAAGTAACTTTTTAAAAATAACTGGTAACAATGAATGCATCACAAAACCAAAACACTTAGCAAAACTTAAAACTCTACAAAATTTGCTCAGTGGGTCTTTTAAAAAATGAACTTTTGTTGAAAAAGAAAGCAAGGTCCAGAGAAAGGCAATCACAGGCTGTAATTCTTCTAAATGATGACATGAAATGCTGGAAACCCCAACTTAATCAACGACTCATCAATATAAATGTGTACAACAATTTTGCCTTTGTATCCAACCACTAACCCTTAATAAAGTCAAGCCATGGAAAGCCAATTTAGGAAAATGGGCAAATTAAACCTAACCCTAAATAAAGTCATGATGTGGAAAGCTAATTTAGGAAAATGGACAAACTAAACCTAACCCTAAATTAAGTCATGATGTGGAAAGCCAATTTAGGAAAATGGGCAAATCTAACACTAACTCCTAAGTCTTCAAAATGAAAATATAGGATTCTTTCAATCTGAGGCAATATGCCAAATTTGGTTTAAATCCAACAAATTTTAGTGAAATTATTTTGCAGAAATCAAATAAACATAACTGCTAAATTAGAGTAACCTGATATAAGCATATGCAAGTCTGTGAGACCAACCTGATATAAGGCATATGCAAGTCTATGAGACCAACCTGATATAAGGCATATGCAAGTCTATGAGATGAACCTGATATAAGGCATATGCAAGTGAGACCAACCTGATATAAGGCATATGCAAGTCTGTGAGACCAACCTGATATAAGCATAAGCAAGTCTGTGAGACCAACCTGATATAAGGCATATGCAAGTGTGTGAGACCAACCTGATATAAGCATATGCAAGTCTGTGAGACCAACCTGATATAAGGCATATGCAAGTCTATGAGACGAACCTGATATAAGCATATGCAAGTCTGTGAGACCAACCTGATATAAGGCATATGCAAGTCTGTGAGACCAACCTGATATAAACATATGCAAGTCTGTGAGACCAACCTGATATAAGGCATATGCAAGTGTGTGAGACCAACCTGATATAAGCATAAGCAAGTCTGTAAGACCAACCTGATATAAGGCATATGCAAGTCTGTGAGACCAACCTGATATAAGCATATGCAAGTCTGTGAGACCAACCTGATATAAGGCATATGCAAGTGTGTGAGACGAACCTGATATAAGGCATATGCAAGTGTGTGAGACCAACCTGATAAAAGGTATATGCAAGTCTATGAGACAAACCTGATATAAGGCATATGCAAGTCTGTGAGACCAACCTGATATAAGCATATGCAAGTCTATGAGACGAACCTGATATAAGGCATATGCAAGTCTATGAGACCAACCTGATATAAGCATATGCAAGTCTGAGACTAACCTGATAAAAGGCATATGCAAGTCTGAGACTAACCTGATATAAGGCATATGCAAGTCTGAGACTAACCCAATATAAGGCATATGCAAGTCTGTGAGACCAACCTGATATAAGGCATATGCAAGTCTGAAACTAACCCGATATAAGGCATATGCAAGTCTGAGACTGACCTGATAAAAGGCATATGCAAGTCTGTGAGACTAACCTGATATAAGGCATATGCAAGTCTGAGACTAACCTGATATAAGGCACATGCAAGTCTGAGACTGACCTGATAAAAGGCATATGCAAGTCTGAGACTAACCTGATATAAGGCACATGCAAGTCTGAGACTGACCTGATAAAAGGCATATGCAAGTCTGTGAGACTAACCTGATATAAGGCATATGCAAGTCTGAGACTGACCTAATATTATATAAGGCATATGCAAGTCTATGAGGCCAACCTGATATAAGGCATATGCAAGTCTGAGACTGACCTGATAAAAGGCATATGCGAGTCTGAGACTAACCTGATATAAGGCATATGCAAGTCTGAGACTAACCTGATATAAGGCATATGCAAGTCTATGAGACTAACCTGATATAAGGTACATGCAAGTCTGAGACTGACCTGATAAAGGGCATATGTAAGTCTGCGAGACTAACCTGGTGCAAGGCAAATGCAAGTCTACAAGAATAACCTGATATAAGGCATATGCAAGTTTATGAGACTAACCTGATATAAGGCACATGCAATGATGCAAGTCTATGAGACAGTGTTCAATCAAAATATCTTAAGCGGTTCCCAAGCTATGCCAGTTACAACAATATCCTATGTAAAGATCTGATGTTAATTGTTATGTGCTGTAACTCCATCCAAAATGGAGTTGTCGAGGCAAAACCTACAAATGGCACATGTAATTCCATGAGACAATGTACACATCAAATTGAAATAGAATATTTTGCATGGTTCTTGAACTGTGTTGGTTACAAAGATCTCCTGTTGTGAAGATGAAATAATTATGGCATCAACTCTGTCAAATTCGGACCTGAAAAACTGACACCATGAAAGGCACATCTATATGACAGAGTGAATAGAAATAGCAAATGACATCCAGTTATGTGCAATAGTTCTAAGGGTTGTAGAACTAAGCTGGTTACAAGCAACATTCCATGTGAAGATATCAAGTCAATTATCAACAGCCATAAATTCTATCTGGTATTGTTCCTTAGCTATTTTGGTTACAGGAATCTGCTGTGGCAGAATGTAATATTAATTGCATAAAGATAATAACTCATCAAAACCTGAAAAGACAAAACCTTTAAAAGGCAGACCTACATGTACAAGACAATTAATCTACCAAAAGGCACCAAATTATTCAAAAGGATTCAATTTTATTTCTTTATTTGACACAAAAAATGTGTATCAACACTTTAAAAATTATTGTGGTTTCCTTATAAACTCATTTTCTACTATTGTTTCAAGCATTTCTGGATATTGTTCCATTAGTAAGGGATACAGGAGCTTCTCAGAGTCTTTTATTATCAGGTACTTTGCCTTTTTCTGAGAAGTCTTCTTCTAATGAGAGTGTTCTCATTCAGGGAGTAGAGTGCGGCTTTGTTAATGTTCCTCTCCTTTGTGTAAATTTGTCATCAGACGTAGTTTCAGGACCTGTGACAGTTGGAATAGTGTTACTTTACCTGTTCAGGGCATTCATTTATTACTAAGCAACGACCTGGCTGGAGACAAGGTTGTGGTTAATCGACTTGTAACTGACAAGTCTTCTTTGGATCAGAAAGTTGACCCTATTGAAAAAGAATTCCCTGATTTATACCCAGCTTGTGCAGTTACTAGAGCTATGGCAAAGAAAGCTCTTGAGAATGATTTTGATAAGGAAAATATTCCTTTAGCTGACACATCTATTGGTCAGGCTTTTGATCAAGGTCACTTTCACTCCTTGTTTGGATCAATCAGAAGGTATTGATCACAGTGATCCTCTTTAACTACTCATTCTCTTTTATCCAATCAGGGTGACAAACGACAATCACTTATCATCAAACAGGAAAAAGATCCTGAGATCTCCTGTTTGTTTCAGAGGGCCATTAGTGAAACTGAAGCCACTGAAGTACCTGTCTGCTATTTCATTAAAAATGGAATTCTTATGAGAAAATGGAGACCTCCTGAGGTATCTGCTGGTGATGAATGGTCAGTGAACTATCAAATTGTAGTTCCAAAATCTTACAGACGGGAAATACTTAGTCTGGCCCATGAAACTCCTCTGGCTGGTCATTTAGGGATTAATAAGACTTATCACAAGATCTTGACTCACTTTTATTGGCCAAAAATTAAAAGTGATGTTTGTAAATACTGTAGATCTTGTCATACTTGTCAAATGGTAGGAAAACCCAATCAGAAGATACCTGAGGCTCATCTGCAACCTATTCCTGCATTTGGTGAACCATTTAGCATAATAATGGTAGATTGTGTTTGTCCCTTTTTTTAATTTTTTTATTATTGAATCTTATAGTAAGATTCGTTCAGTACAATCAAACCTGTAAGTAGCCTACATGCTAATTGCCATATTATTTTACTGCACTGTTCGAAATAAGTGACCACGTGACCCATCACGCGGGTCTGAAATTGCGTTTTTAGCTGGGTTTAATACTCATATCTCAGTGATTTTAATTCAGTTGTTGTTTACACCTTTAGAGCTCAAGGTGTTTTTTATGTTGATACCAGTTTGATTTTAAAACTCTTCTATTGTTTGGATTTAATAATTTATATTCCTTGGAAAATATCAGTGATCATAAAATTCTTGGACAAAGACATTTAGTGGAAATTATTCGGAATTCTAAAGCTGGAATTATATTCTTGGTGACTCAACAAGGAAGTTGACACTTGAGCACAAAACTGGTTATAGAGGACGTCATCACCTTCCTTCTTGGAACTTCATCAAGATTTGAACTTGGATTCAATTAGAACTTTTTAGTGACAGGACTTATATTTTTAAATTCTGGGATTAGTTTTTGGATTAGATTCACAAACCATAAGTCCTTTTTCATATTTTTACCTGGTTTTCTAGGGAAATAAATCATTTTTGTTAAATTTTACAAAGCTTGTTGACTTCACTCTTTTCTGTTACTTTTGTATGAGCCTACATGTAACACTGACGATCATTCCCATCACAATTGTAAGAAACGTTTTCAAATATCGAACCAATCCAAATGTATGTTTCGTTTTTGTTGTCAGTATCCATCCTTTTCTTAACTTTTCAGTCCATAACTTGCAGCCTTTTTGCTGCGGTCTAAACTCTATGTCATACATTTGGTTTTTCAAGGGAATGGTGTCGTAGGATTGTGGCTGCTTTCCAGCACACAGTCAGATATACTTATGGTTTAGTTGGGTAAAAGAGTACTGTGCATTACCAAAAGTTTTGTTTTAGTGATTTAAGGGAGTAAATTACATATTACTAACATTTATTTCAAAGTTTTGTCATGCAAAGATCATCATGCTTATGATGCAGCTGCTACACAGCCAGCCATATTCAGATTTGTTTGATTTGTTTACAACAGAGCTGATGCAAGCCAAAAATGACCTTGATTACGACCAATGATTTTCACTTTGTGTTTACCAATTCTGAACCAAGGTCAGGAACTAGGTCAACTAAAAATACAATGTAGCAACACTGTTATTTACTAGAACTGAACTGAATTTTTCTAGAAAAATGTCAAATCCAGTGAATAAAGTTATTATAATAACATGTAATGAAACAAAAATAAAATAAAAGAGAATCTGAAACTAACACACAATTAAATTACATATACATAACAGTCAGTAAATAGCTTTTCTAATGAAGTTGTTTGCTTTTCTGTACAGATTACATTTATTTTCAAGATAGTCAATCTTTAAAATATCATTACAAACATTACTCCAAAAAGTTTTAACACATGTGTACAGCGAATATATTGTGCATTTTGTCTTCTTTTGCATGTGAATGCAGACACATTCTGCTGTGATTGTTGATTCAGAACTCATGAAGATCACCTTCTTAAAAAAACTGATGGAAATTTACCTCAAGCAACAATGTTAAAACTCAGTCTGTGATTTCCTTTTACATAACAGTGCTTGTCAATGAGTAAGCCTCTGAGTGTCTATATGGGATTTTTAAGTTCACTAGAAACTTTGGAACTTGTTTCGCCATAATGAACCCTATCTGTGAAACGAAGCTTTACAAGCAAAATGCATGCCTTTTGACTGGTTGCTATTCTTCATCATATTTACAAATAAGTGTAGGTAATATGGCAATTTATGTCCTAGATAATCTGCTCATATTGGCTTATTAAAGTTACCAATTTATGTTTGAATTGTTATGTCAGAGAAGATAAATATTCCATCGTAATTAACCAAAATATTTGGTCTCTTTAATTTTGCAGACATGATATTTAAAAAAATTTTTAATATTTTTCAATACAGGTATAGTCTGAATCTACCTCCGTTTGTTTGTACCCCCTACCGATTTCAATAACAGAAATCTTTAATGTGATAAAAAGTTGACAGAACTTAATCAATTCATTCACTGATTTATAATTTCTAACCTGACTGACCAGAATGGCCCTAACACTGGCAACCTCTGAGCTTTCGTGCTGAATGGACTTTCCATACTAACACGGCGCCATTTTTGCATACAGTATGGGCAAGTCTATTTTCCTCAGATAACAGAGTAATGTAGTTCATCCTATTTGGTAACTGCTGGATAATTCTGTAAATTATCATAATGTTGAGAGTTTAGAGTTATATCCCTTTGTATAGATAAACATTGAAATAACACTGCTTTAAAAATCCATGTGAAAGGCAAATTTGTAGTTGTCGGTCTTTTCCTTTGCTTGATTCAACATTGTAAATGTCAGAAACAGATGACATAGTATTTTACTTCTATGTACATACATGTGTAGTTGTCCAGTGACTGGAAATGACCAGCGATCAAGGTCATCTTTTACACTAAAAACCTGTTTGGAATAGAAACATGTAGACGATAAGGTGTTAGGGCAACCCTGGGCATAACCAGGTCTGAGATTATAAATCAATAAATGAACGAAGTTCAGGGCATCTTTTATTTTTTTGTATTGGTGCTTTTCGTTTTATAAATCGGTGGGGGTGGGGGGGAAAGTACAAACTGGGAGGTATATTCAAACTATAGTACACATAATTTCCAGAAACCTAGTACACGATTTTTAAAGCCTATGAAAAACATTGATGTGCAAACTTACAAGTAAGGTATGTTTTACCTGTACTGAAAACAGATGTTTGAATAGTTAAACTTGAAACTGCTTTAATTATGCATATTATTTTGAGATTAACTGAAGATATTGTCAATAGCAACAAAAACTGCTGATAATCTCAAAAACTTATGAGTACTGATAATCTGATGACGACCATTCACATTCTCAGTAAAGTGGATACACAAAGTTTCAAACATGCATGCAGACTATTATCTTTGCTTTCCTTTGCTAGTAAGCTCAGATGGGTGATTATCAGTGTAGATTTTTAGAGTCAGCTGCACCATCCAATTTGAGAAAATTTAAGTGATAATATCATCAGTAAAAATCATAAACTAAAAGTTTGGTGTTCACATTTTTATTTATATATCAGAGTCCACATTATCTGAATGAATCGCAATGCAGTTTGATATCAGGATCCATTTTACTTTATATATCTCTGAAAATATATAGCAAAAAATATAATTATACCGTCACAAGACAAATCACTATAGTCAAGGTTAGTAGCATATTTCTTTCAAAATTTTGAAGGTTTTTTTCAAGGTTTTTCAAGGTTTAAAATCATGTTTTTCAAGGTGCATTCTTACATTAATTTTAAAGGATACATAAATGAAACTGTATGTAAACACAAGTTAATACTTACTATTACTTCATATGAGGAACATTTCTTGTGAATTTAAAAAAAAAAAAAAAAATGAAGTCAAGATTACGATCATTGACATAATTCCGATTAATACTAAACATCCTACATCTGGGCATTAGAATGATGTACAGTCACTGAATTATGTTCATTTTACTCTGTCTACACTAAACTATTTACAAGTCCAAAATATTTTCAAGTGAATTTTTCAGTTCTTGTAGCTTGTTATCAAGCTGTTTTTCAAGAGCTCTGAGTTCAGCGATTTTGGCCTTAACACTTTTCCTCAAACTATTTGACGTCGTGATAAAGGAAATCTTTCTATGGGTCTCTGCTTTCAATGCAGCAGCCTGTCATTGTCTCAATGTCTTTTTCAGTACCTGTCTTTTTTCTTCACCCACCCCATAACACACAAAAAAGTAACAAAGATATTTGTTTTTCTGTATTATCACTTATTAAAAACAGCATGTGGATATTTAACTACTTCATATTAGATATATTAATATTTCTCTCAGCTTAGCTGTAATCTATATTTTTAGATTCAACGTGTTCATTGCACTTATTGTCTGTCCTATTTCCACTCAAGTGAAATACAGAACTGGATCAACCTGATTTCATAATAAGGACTATATACAGTTACTATTTTAAAATTTGAATCTCTGTGTTCACATGCTTCTTTAATCAAAAATGATTTCATGTTGAAGGCTCCTTGTTTTGCCATATTAGCTGCCATTATGAGAGCTTTTCCAGCTGCATGTGACCGTAGAACATTCTCTCCAATTGCATGCAAATCAATATCCTTCTGGCATAATTGGCATTTTGCAAAGCTCTCTGAGAAAGATCTCATAATCCAAACTTTATATTCTTCGTCTAGCCACCTAGGTTAGAATCGGTAGCCAGCCATTTCAAAGCGTACAAATGATTCAAATTTAACTGCGGCTATATCCGGGCTTTGAACAAATGGAAGTTGAAAATGTATGACTGTGCTGAGGCCAGTTGTGGAAATTTCCCTTCTGGCACAAACTCATACATGCCAAGTATCCTGAATTGTCCAGGAGTCTTTTGATTTTTGACCCCATCTTTTGATCTACGGATTTGCCGACAAGATCTTCCGGAAATAAAAAAACTGCCAAGCATAGGTATTTCCAGCTAAAACAACATTCAATACACTGCTCACGACTACTGTAATCCGTCAATCAAATTATTATAATCGGAATGTTCTCTGCCTTTTCCATCAATTTGAGAAATAAACCTCGGATGTAATTTATCCCCATTGAGAATTATATTCTGAACTACCTTTGTTCACATGGAGCAATATGGCAATGGAAGGAGACAATCACAATTGGAATATCATTGGCCTTTGCTGTTGTACAGTATGTAGTGTGCTCTGCCGGAGGCAAATCACCAAACATATAAAAATTGATGCATATTCCTACAACTACTTCCAGGGTTATTTAAAAAATTCTGGTGCCATGTCGAAACGTCCGCTAACGGATTTGATGGAAAATATGCCTTTAAAAAAAAAAGAAACATGTCTGCAAGTTCAACAGTGCTTGGATAGGCAAATTTAAATGTGTGAAGCATAGTGAAAAGGGAGAAAGCTTTACGTACTGCACAGCTTGCAACACACATTTGAACATTTCTAGTGGGGGAAAAAATGATCTTACAAGGCACTTGAAAAGTATGCAGCACATTGCAAATGAGAAATCGTCACATAATGTGCCTAAAGTAACGCAAATGTTTGCACCAACATCAGTAGACAGTGTCACTAAAGCAGGTTCTGTTTGCTAACTTTGCTGCAGAGTATAATTTACCATTCTTGGTTGCTGATCATTTTAGTGAGCTGTGTAAGGTTATGTTTCCTGACTCGCAAATTGCTCAGAAATTTCGCTGCAAAAGAACTAAGGTAACAAACATTGTTAACAATGTACTGGATCCAATCAAGTAACTTTACTATGCAAGGAAAACCCTTTCTCAGTGATGATGGATGAGTCTAATGACAGTGGTGATGAAAAGTGTGTAGCAATTCTTGTAAGCGTGTTTGACAGTCACAGAGTGACAACCAACTTCCTGGCTAGCCCATTTGCAACATTGGAACTGGTGAAAACCTTTTCAACTGTCTTTAAGAAGTCTTAACAAACAGGCAGATTCTATGGAAGAACCAAGTAAGATTTAGCAGTGACAATGCAAATGTAATGGTTGGAAAGAAAAATTCCGTCCTCTCCAGAGTTCATGAACAGCAACCAAATGTAATCAACTTTGGGTGTATCTGCCATTTGGCCAGTACCTGTACACAGTACGGTTTGAAGAAATTTGCTGTACCAGTTGAAGAACTTCTGGTCGACACCTACTATCACTTACAGTTCCAAGCGTAGAGAGGTGTATAAAGAATTCCTTGAGTTTACCAACACTGAGGAGTACAAACCGGTCAAGCATTGTAGCACCGGGTGGCTGTCACTCCAGAAATGCATTGCACGCTTCCTTCAACAGTGGCCAGCTCTTCAGTCATATTTCCAGAGCCATAAAGATGCTGACAAGACGGGGAGTAGAGTGAACAGATCTGTGGAGAACCTTAAAAACCCCGAGATGAAACTGACATACCACTTTCTTCTATACATCATGGAACCACTGAATGAATTTAACACCATGTTCCAGGCTGGTGATGCTATGGTGGGATACCTCCATGAAGAGATGGAACGAATTCTACGGAAATTCATGGGAAAGTTTGTGAAGACGAGTGTTATCACTGCATCAGCCAGCATTACGGAGGTCAACTTGATGTCACCAGAAAACCAGCATGACAACTCTTTGTTAGCAGTGGGTATGGAAGCCAGACGTTTCGTTCACAACAACTCAGACGACATTTCTCCACCCAGCTGAGCTCCTTCTTTAGGAGTGTGAGGTCCTTCTATGAGGAAGTTACAGCAAAGATGCTAGCCAAGTTTCCATTTAATGACCAGACCCTGAAGGCCCTTGGTTACCTGAATCCTGTGAGGAGATTGGAAATTTCAGTAGAGCTGTGCTTCAGCTGAGTGATAGACTGGTTACAGCAACTGACAAACAGTGTCAACATGAAGATGAGTTCAGGGACTTCCAGCTCTCCCCGGCCTCAGACCTGCCCAATTTCACTCAGGGAGAAACACCATTGGATGTCTTCTGGGTAGACATGAGCAGAGTTTCCATACCCTTGAAGAAACCCAGATTCCCAAATCTAGTGAAGCTCTCTATGGCAGCACTCAGCTTGTCACACAGTAATGCAGACCCCGAGCGCTGTTTCAGCATGTTGAGGAAGATTCAGACAGACCACCGTGGAAATTTATGTGGAAAAGCTGTGTTGCCACTAATATCGTGTAAGATAAATGCAAAATGTGACTGTTTTGAGCTCAGACCTTCAAATGATTTGTGTATCGCTGCAAAAGGAGCTTCTCTACAAGACTGAAAGACAACCAACACATGTTGAAAAAAAAAACTAAGTTTGTTTGAGTGTTTGAGGTTCCAGTGTGCCATTATTTTTTGAACCACAGTGATTCTTGTGAAGATTCTTAAATTATTTTTTGTGAGATTAATAAAATAACATATAACAAAATTAATAAAGTTCAGTAACTATTATTCATTATAGTTATTTTACTTGTTGTGGTACAATCTGCACTTTCGCACTTAAACTTATGAGAAAAATAGTCGTTAAGCTAATCTCCCTGTTTTGGACCCAATCTCCCTGATTTTGAACACAAATCTCCCTGATTTGTTTCCAGAAAACTTGGCATGTATGCAAACTTAGCGAGACTTTTTTATTCCTGTTCTTTTTTATTTAAATCTGTAAAATTAAAACTAAGTATTAATTCCTTTCGGTTTCAAGAAAATCAAGGCTTTTCAAGGTGCCCAGACAATACTTTGAATTTTCAAGGTGTTTTCAAGGCCTAGAGGGGCAAATTCATTTTTCAAGGCTTTTCAAGGTTCCCCTACGGACTCTGTATAGTTGAGGACTTGCTATGATAAGGTCAGTACTTGCACTAATTAGGCCCCAATATTCTTGGTCTCTTTTTCAGGTCCTGGAATGACAAAGTTTTACAAACAAATGCCAAACACCAAAAAATGCAACTAAATTTATGAAAAAAATTATGGAAATATTATCATTCAAGTCTTCTGTAAGGGCAAACAGTGCAACCTTGTTTACCTACCCTGACCACCAGTAATGAATTTACAAGGTGCACTAATATACTGACAATAAATGTATTAATTTTCTAGATAAAATATTTAGCTAGGTAAATATAATTTTCATTAGTATACAAATTATCCTTTCAGACAGAAAAGCATTTAATATCTGGATAATTCGGTCAAAATATTACATGCAAAGCTGCATAATTATGGTCATCCCTGAATAAAGCAACTACCCTATGCCACGACAGCATGATTTCAATTAATAGTTTCAATAGGGGATGCACCTTCCACTCAACAGGCCAACTGTCCATATATCTAACCTGAGGTTTGAAAGGTCAGATAAAACTAGCTGGATGTAAAGGTCAGTCAACAACTGCACCCATTTTAATTTGGGTACATTTTATATCACAAATTTTGTTTTGCTCTAATTCAGTCAACTCATTTATAATTAATTACTTGTTGCCCAGATCATGAGTTTCTATGGGATTACAGTCTACCACTGAAACTGCTGTTGCCACAACCCAGTAATGTCAATTTAAAAAAAACATATGTCATGTAAACTTGTTGGTCCAATGTACTATAGTATTCACATGCATTCCCATTTGCTTGTACCCCCATCCGCTACTGACTTTAGTCATCAAGGATGTAAAAAAATGCACAAAGCTTAGTTACGTAATTTATCAATTTATACTATCTAACCTGATTGTTGCCAGGCAATCCAAACACTGTCAGTTTGTTCGAGTTTTGAATCAAACGGGAGATTGTTTAGTAACAAGTCACCGTATTTGATTGGGCAAGTCAATGTATTTCAAACAACAGATGTGATGTAGTCCATGGTCTTTCATAATCTCAATAATTCCATAAATTTTGGACCAACATCTCTTTGCACACACATATACAGGAGCTCCTGCTTTTTACGTTTAATTTGTTTTCAAAAGATTCAAACTAGATATTGCAAATATTGGACGCAGCCGACAGTTTTTACTGAAATGGACTGTTCTAGAAAAACCAGAAACGGACAGTGAGCAGTATATTTGCTTGTTTACATCGAGAGCTTTTCCGTTAAGTTTGAAAAGATTTTTAGTTGACAGTGCTAGGGATCAATTTAGAAATTATAACTTTAAGAACGAAATAAGTTTTTGCATTTTTATATCCTTGATGATTTTCATTTTTAAAATCGGTAGGGGTGTAGAAGTAAATGGGAGGGTGTGCGAATAGTACAAGATGACCGACTCCTCCGCACACACGAAAATAGGTGACGAAACGACGACTCTTTGTTTGGCAACGAAATAGAGTTATTGCTTTGGTCAACAGCTGCCATTTCATAGCATTCTAAGTTTTGCATTAAGTAGGAACAATCTATTTTGCGACAATGACCTAAAACGAACATAACGACTTTAAGTAGATCATACCAAATCACTCATTAAGAAAAAAATTCCACCGCTTTGTTACGTTTCCGGAAATACTAAACTACTAAACTCACATGGTTGCGGGCTGATTCCGACCGCGGATGATTCGGATCAAATTGCCGGCTGACTGCGATAAAAAATCTGGCTGTTTCAGACCGCGGCTGATTCAGACTAAATTACGCGTTGATTGGGACCAAATGTCAGGCTGATTTTGGACCAAATTACAGGCTGATTCGGGATATGTGAACTATTATTAAGTTTTGTCTTTGGTTTGAATGTGATATTTTAAGTTTACATTAGAGGTCTGTAGCTATTGGCTTATTTCTCAAGTTTAAACCTTAAACCGGTATGAAAATGAAACAATTTACATTTGATATTTCTCTTTATTTCCAAGGTACACAGATCTTATGTAAAGATTTTATGTGCGATATTTGCATTGTTCTGTATGCAGATCAAATAAAATAATCTAAGACTATTTATCTTACACTGCCGAATTAAACGTGAATTTTTTTTATAGTAGCTCATCCACCTTTGTCCAAAAAGTTAGTTTATAGAGAAATAATACAACTACTAAAGCTACAAAAAAGTCGTGAAAACTGGGTCCATGCAGTAAAAATGTAGCCTTCATACATATATTTAAGTATGTTAATGCACTTGCTAGATTTAAGTAAACTTTATTCTTGTGTATTATACTAGTCATAAATAACATTCATAAACTCAAAAAAAAAAAAAAAAAAAAAAAAATTAAACTGGGGTTCTCTCAAAGTTACGATTTAATTTAATACAATATCATATTGTCAATATCGTACGTTTATATTCCGCAAATCTTGTAGACCTTGTAATAAAACATGATAACGTAACGTAAATGGTGGCGTTGTCTCTGCTGAATGATTTTGAGGAAGTTGACGAAAATCTTCTCCAGACTTAAAGGAATGACTTATGATCAATGTTGCTATAACTGTCTAATCATATTATCACGGTCTGTTTAGTACTGTACTTAATTAACACACCCTTAAATTGCAAGCAATATTAGTGACCGCCTATGACCATCAATTTGCAACAACTGTTTAATCACTGCCGATATAAAAAGCACTTTTGCTGTCATGAACCGATTTACTGAATTGAGTACCATCCTAGAATAGGAATAGTAATGTTGGGTTTGCGATATTTGGTTATATAGAAGTATTATATGTATATTAATATATTCAAATCTTTATTAAAAGTCAAGCTTTTAATGTATTTAACATGTACTTTAAATAAAATAATTACGTTCAATAATACTATTAAAATTTTCAAAGGTTAGAATGGAGATAAATTAGATTACAGGTTCGAGAGTTTACACGTAAGATCAAAATTCAACAATAACAGTAAAGTAAGTTTTCATAGTGTCTTACTCATCAATAACTTTTTACATAATATTTATTTGGTAAATAATATATGAAGAAAACACGGCCATGGTCAAGTTATATAAGTAGTGGAGAATTGCACTTTAGGGCACGAGTGTGTATGTGTGTGCGTGGGGTGGGTGGATGGGTGGGGGTGGTATTGTTAAACTGGGTCAAAAGTTTAGGCATAAGGGGAAATAAACATTAGGCCTCCATGTTCAAAAGTGTGTGTTGTAACATTATAGCGTGAGGAAATGGTCTGTTCTGGAACAGAACAACCATATTATGGCATACTTTTCACAGTAGGTTGGTCTGTTGGTGTTGTTAAGGTGGGAAAATGCGGCCATGTCTGTTGAAGACACCAAAATGCAAAACAGGACGGCTCATCTATAAGATATTTATGCACTGTAACATATTCTGGGTGCTCGTTCTTTGAAAGCAGAAGATTTAATGTTAGAAATTTTGTCTTAGCAAATTGCAGTGCCAAAAAGGGCTACTCGTACTCAAGTTGAAATACCTGACATAGACAGTATCACCTAAACTCTAGATTTCATAATCAATGAAAATTACTCTATGAACAACGCTATACCATTTTGTTTTGTAGTACAAATTTTTGAAAGATTACAAAACTAAAGTAACAGACCCTTCTATTTCACGAAATCAGTTTGACTAGGCACATTTTATCTTGAATGGGACAGATACAACCACGATCTAAATCTCAACCATTTAGTAGGAAGATCAAGCGTGTCTGACAGTGTTTGTGTGTTTGTGTGTCTGTGTGTGTGTGCGTGTGTTTGTGTGTGTGTATGTGTGTGTCTGTGTTTGTGTGTGTCTGTGTGTATTTGTGTGTGTGTGTCTGTGTGTGTTTGTGCGTGTGTGTGTTTGTTTGTGTGTGTGTCTCTGTGTGTGTCTGTGTCTGTCTGTGTTTATGTGTTGGTGTGTTGGTGTGTGTGTCTGTGTGTGCCTGTGTGTGTGTCTGTATTTGTGTGTGTGTGTCTGTGTGTGTGCGTGTTTGTGTTTTGTGTGTGTGTGTGTGTGTGTGTGTGTGTGTGTGAAACAGAGAAAGAGAGAAAGTGAGATAGAATGGAAGAAGTGAGAAAGAGAGGTATTGAGGGTCAATAGATTTATATATATATATATATATATATATATATATATATATATATATATATATATATATATATATATATATATATATATATATAGATAGATAGATAGATAGATAGATAGATAGATACATAAGGCACACATCACATAATAAGAGATTTTTAGGTTTATACCTTCAAAATGTAATGTCTATAAAATGGGCTTATAGGTTTTCACAGAATGAGTCTGTCTATTTATTCTATTTAAGTGGGAAATCATAGAATTTTAAGATTCAGAGCGGCTATGTTTATAATTTTGGTTATGTGGCCTTATTTGATATAGCCAGCAAAGGAATGTAAGTAGTGAGTGGGGGCGATAGGGGAACAATGGCACTTCCATGTTAATAAGTGCCGCGGCACTATGGGGACAAGATTTATAGGGTCAATGGGAATTAGCATTTCAGACAGTGTCCGGGCACTATAGGGACAAAAGCATTTTAACTGGGGTAACGTCATGGTACTGGACACTGGGGATACAATGGCAACAATGTTGCAAGAGACTGACCTCATTCGGGCGTAATAGTGTTGCAAGCGGCTGACCTGAATACGCGTTACTCTACGGACAATAGAGACATGGACATAGAGAAGTGGTTAGAGGCAGGGTTAGAGACATAGACAGAGACATTGACATATTACACAAATACAGATTTATGAACATAAATCTATTACACAAAAAATCGACAAAATATTTTTAGGCAAGAGAGAATATATATCTTTTCGAGGCAATGGAGTGGCCCTGAATAGGGCCTTTTGGTTTTTTTTTTTACACGATTCAGTTAATATAGAAGGAATGGCAAGGATCTTCTTCTCTTCCTCAAACTTCGTCTGACCTCTGGACCGTAGAGTAATACTCGCTTCAGACAGCCTTGATTCTCCACATAGATTCTTCGTTTCCAAAGGGCCGTCTCTGTGATCTGGGTAATAACAAATGATGATTTGACATGCATGGGATAGTCCGGATTGAAAAGCGTCGACGATATGAGGGTAGACGATTCTGCGTTAGTTCACATCTTGTGACGAGAACAGGTGAATGGAATGAGGTGAACCGCGGTTATTTATAGTGGAAGAGCGGATCGAAACGGATTGAGCTCTTTCACCAATCCTAACACGCGTTACAAAATTCAGTCCTAGTGAGGAGTCTGTCTTCCAATCCGAAGAGAGCTGCCTGTGACGTCACATTCCCTATATAGGTCCGCTAGCGTCTGTGCGCAGTGAATCAATGCAACAGAGTTAGAACATGACGGAAACTAAGAAGACGATGAATTGGGGCGCACCGACTGTGGAGATGAGAAGTGATGGCAAAGCAGCCGCTACTAAAACAACCACAATCCTACTTCCAGAAGAGCGATTTTAATACGGATTTAGCGGATTTTCTCTCTTCACAAGAATTTGTTCTGGTCCCAGTACCTCTCCGCTTTCTCCTTCCTTACTTTAAACAGAGACAGAAAGAAGAATTGGAGAAAATTTTGCAACAGCAGAAAGAAAAGCAGAACAAGCCTTTCTCGTTCCAGAGCAACAGCGAGAAGATGAGACAAGAAGAAAACGATAGGAAGAAGAAGGACAGAGACGAAACAAGGTCTAAGAGAGAAGGAGGACGGTGAAAGTCAAACGGTGACGTTACGTTTAGACATTTTGGCAGAATTAAGGAGTCTTAAAGAAATGTATCAGACTTCTTTAATACGACCCAAGAGAAAAAGACCTTCCCGAATCGAGCACTCCAATCCCATATACACTCCCACTACGCCTGATATACCAACGCTAGTGATTTCTACTAAATCATCCACAGTAGCAGGTCCAGAAGTAGGTCTTGGCCGTGGCAAAAGGATAAGGCAGTTAAAGCTCATTACTTGCGGTTCCTGAGTTTGCTTGTGTTAAAAAATAACAACAAAAAACCCCAAACACTCAACAATCCTTTTCAGGGCCACTCATCTCTCTCGAAAAGAGACTACTGCATGTTTGCCAAAATCAAATAAAACGCAAAAGCCCCTTTTTCCAACATGATGTACGTGTGAGAGCGCGTGAGTGTAGGTTCTTATAAAAAATCTAAACCGAGAGACACTTACGTTTAACTTTCTGGTCTATTCTGGTAAAAAATACAATCCAATTTCACAACATATCACTTTAAAAAGTTCATTTTTCTTCTTTGTCTTTTTCACTCTCTCCTGTTTTAAAATATCTTCACTGTCACAGGTTTTTCCTCTTGTTGCTCACTTTCTTCTCGTCTTCTTTTCTTCACTTTCTGGACGTGTCTGGGTTCTTCCTTTTCGTAGGGTACCTCTTCTTCCTGTTCGGAACCACTCACTTCCTCCTGCTTCTGTTGTTACTTAGGGCAGTCTGAAGACCAATATCCTTCTCTTGACAATGATAACAGGTATCTTGACCTTTGTCCCTTTGGACACTTGTCTTCCTTTGACGTTTTGGATATTCTGAAGACCAATTCCCTTTTTTCTGACAGATATAGCATGCATTTTGACTTTTATCTCGAAAGGAGGGGGAGTAGTCTGTTGGCTTTTCTGAAGAAAACCTTCGTATGACACCTCGTAAAGTTCTGATCAGAAGTTCGATCTGTGTTGACTCTTCTGTCTTTCTGGTAGGATTGAAAGTGAAATGAATACTTTGAGGGAAGACAATGACCCTTTATATGGGGAAGACACTGACCTTACATTCATAAATAGGCGTTTAAAATGTAATCATTTTACCTTTTGCAATGAAGATGAAACGATCGCACCATTTCGTGAAGAAAGGAGAAGAAAGTAAGAGGCAGAAACGTGACCTATCGCTTCGCATAGTAGCTGAAGTCTTGGCTCAAATGTATGACACGAGTAATCCATAATCTAGACCCAGAGAGTCTACGTCAAAGCAAAGTCCAGCCTCAGTGACCTCTGAAAACTACTACCTTGTTTGAGAGACGGACAAACGCTCCTCTAGAAAAGTTAGAACCACGACCAACACGTACACAGTGAAATTTATAGATTTCAAGTTAGACGTACCGATGGAGATAGCAGAGGGGTTCATCACCGATGTGTGGAATTCTTTGTTAACCACACTGAAACGGTAATGTGAAGCCATCGAAGACGATGGCTGGACACTTTCCATTATCACGAGAATCTAAGGCCATCAGAATTGACACCTTCCGAAGTCATCGACAAGATCCAACACGTACAGCAATTCGACGACAAGTTTCACATCACATGTACATGGCCCACGTTTCTCTTCCCAATGGGAAGTGTACTGGTTTTCATTGTCAATGTCATCCTCAACGTGAAACCATGCGTCTACCACCTTACGGATGTCATCCATTCCTGAGCAAACTACTGCGGTTTTCTCCTTCCCCTCATCGAAACGAACCTGTGAAAGAAAAATATTCGTTCCTAGTGCATTTGTCTGAATACTTAGATTTCAAAAGTCGTTTCCAAATCTTCCAAGGAAAGTGGCCTAAATATCTGGGAGGACCTACCCACAAAGAATTAGTCAGAACTGGATTTATCTAGCTTGGCGAAGGTGATAAAGTCAAGTGCTTCACTTGCGGTGTGTCACTTCGCCCGTGGCATCATAAATTCATCTTACCTAGAACATGCTCGATGGTCTCCGCACTGTCACTACCTGCCTTTAGTGGGACGACCTCGGTAATCTCTTGATGGATATTTTACAAGAGAACATTCATGGGTTGCCCGTGGAGTTGAGAGAACGCATTTACCGAGAGTTGGTCAAAATGCAAGTCAAACGCAAACAACAATTGCATCCGTTACGTCACCAATGGTTTAACCAGTGGTACCTGAATGCTACAAGTGGACTGATTCATTTGAAGCGTTCCAATGGTCAGGCATTGATCAACTGGCCAAGGGCCAGAAGACTTTGGTTTCTAGTGATTCTACTTACATAGTGACCATACTACAACAAATTGCAGGTGAAGACTTCGAGAATTTCCAAACTCTTTTACGCTATCAAATTTTGTCTGTAGAGGAAAATTCTGTGCGGTGTGTAGTGTGTGAGCTAGTGATTTAACTATTTGGATACGCCGACGGAGTACGATCAGTTCTGTGCAAAATATACACTTATTACCTCCGACAAAAGAGGGTATCAAAACTCGCTACCATGCCACGACCTTTATTATTAGTGATACAACAATTGCCGTGGAAGGAAATCAACGACAGTATTCAGACTTTGGTGGATTACCAACGCCATTTACGAGCTCTGTATCCAATGAATTTGGGCCGTTGTGTGGTGTGTGTCTGAGTGACTTATTTTACGGTATTTCGTTTACCAGCCGGTTCCTTGTGGGCTCTTTACGATCTGTACCTCATAGTACCACCAAAAACATGAGGGTGGTACCTTTAAATGTACACAGGAGACTCATTACTAGCCTTGCGCTTTCATCTTGATACTTCTCAACCTCTACGAAAAAAAATATTCGTCAACTTTTAGTCACTGAAGATGTTTACGACGATCTGTGTGTAGCTTGCGACTAACACCATCACCGGCAAGATGTAAGTGACCGGAAAAGTTTTGGTTTTGGGGCTTGAACAAATTAAGCAGCAAATATGCCAAAGATTTTTGATCATGGACACCCGAAAGGCCCTTCCGGTAGGACTCTTGTGTGTGACTGTGCCAAGTGTAGAGACTCTAAGAACATTACCTTGTGTTCCTTGGACACCACACCTTCGTCACAAAAGATGTTGTACAGTCACTTGATTATATTCCACTTTGATCGTTTTGATATATATATTTAAATTTTTTTGAAATAAATTTGTCCTGAAAAAGAATAAAACTCTTGTCTTGTCTGTCTTCATGTCAAAAGTGATATTCCCTGCACTATGGCTACCTCTGCTGTCTCTGCTCCCTCTTACTCCACTTTCAAAGTCATTGACGAAAACTTAGATCGTGTCAGTTGGGAGACCTTGTATCTTCGTCGTCCCTTTAACATGTTAATTGCTGGACCGAGCGGTTCAGGCAAAACCGAATTTGTCAAACGTTTGATCGAACATGAAAATCGTTTGATCGATCGTCCACCTCAACATATCATGTGGTCTTACAAAGAATGTCAGTCGGCGTAGAGCCTCCTGCGAGAACGTCAAGGCGATTCTACCGTGTTTGTGGAAGGCATTCCTGGCGAAGACGAGGGATCGTGTCTGACCTCAGTCAAAGTCATCTGGTCATCTTCGACGACATGTTAGGAGAAGACGAAGAAGAAATTAAACTGTAGTTTACGCGCAAAGGGCATCATCCTAATGCCAATGTCATTTACATCACCCAAAATTTGTTTGAACAAAGTAAAGCCCATCGTACCATCAGTCTCAGTGCTCATTACGTGGTCTTGTTTAAAAGCCCTAGAGATAAATCGCAAGTGCAAGTGTTAGCCAAATAGGAACTCCTTGGCTGACTCGTGCGTAAGCCCCTCACGCCTATTTACTAGTGGATTTAAAACCCACTACCTCCGATTATTTGCGATTTCATACCCGTCTGTTTCACCACTGGTGCCAAGGCGGAGGGACTGTCGTGTACACGTCCCCGTCGACTTTAAAATATAAATAAAAGTCTCGGACACTTTTGGTCTGTTTCACACATCGTCAACGTGACGTCCATTTAGTCTCGTCTTTCCGTCAAATCGATTCGTGCCTTGTACGGCATCAGTCGCGAAAACAATCCACAAATATGTGCTTATGTCTTGGAAGCCAGTCTCAGAGAAGTCTGACGATGGTTTACGGTGACAGCACGTCAATTAATGCAAGGTATCATTCACATCCCTCATCAAACCATACGCTTTTTTGAGAGAAACAAAGTAGCAACTGGCAGATTTCGGCATCGACACTCAAACCAAAAAGCAAACATTTTGAACCTGGTGGTAGCGATTCTCTAGGAGATGTCATCATTCGCTCCCTCCTAAAATGGGATCCCATTGCCTCAAAGTCATCCTCAAGAAAAAGCTACCCTCCGACCCAAACGTACCCAGAAGAAAAAGAGCAATGGTGTCAAGACCAGGTCTCAGCGTTTGAAAAAGAAAAGTCCCCAGGAAAAGAAAAGTTCCAAGATAAGCCCCCAGAAGCCAGCTTCTAGGCGCAAAAGAGGAACTGCGGCCAGGACGCAACCTTACATCCCCAAATCACGACCTGCAGGGACGGTGACCGCCTCTACAGTACCCTTAGGTTCTTACACTTCTCCGTTGTTTGTGATGCCAGCCAATCCCAATTTGACACGCGTCTTTCCTAATTTGATGAAAAAATGGAAACCTGTGTCTCCAGAAACTTCTACTCGAGGGATGGCACCCTCCTCCTCTTTAGCTGCTGCGGCAGCTGCTAAAAAAGTACTTGTCACCAAAATCAAAGTCCAAATGAGATCTGGTATGTTACATAGTCTACTGGATTTATCGAGGCAAGAACTATCCCGATTTAGTCCGTTGCGAACCCCTCAACGTCGAGTGATGCCTGCCATGAAAATGATACGACGGACCGACAATCAGTGGCGTAGCATTCCACTATAAAAAAATGACCTTGGGTAAACGATGAGCATCAGTGTTTTTGTGCTCCTGAACGCAAGAAGATGTCGCCAGCCACATGTGCAGACCGTCACCATGGTCGTTCTCCTGTCCAAAAATGAAAAGGAAAAAGGAAAGGACAGTCTCATCGTTTGGCCCCTCATCCGAGAAAACGCTTGCCAAGCATAAACGTCTACCGCAGAAAAGACCCCATCGTCCAACCAAAAAGATGAGCACTCAAGAGGGAAGATTTTGTTTCTGGTGATAATGCGATAACCAGAAAGATCGTCAATCAGACCGGTCATACACCCAGCCAAAGATGTCACCCCCTATAAGCCATGCCTCTTCTACATCCAAAGGAAAAAAAAGGAAAGGACTGAAACATCGATTAACCAAACATTGAGACGTGTTGTCCGTCCTGTCCAAAGTCCATCCACCGATGCAAAAGCAACTCATTCGAACCGCCTCCAAAGACGTCGTCGATACCGTGTGCGAATGTTGCCTGAATGTCTTGAAAGGCACGATACCTTTGTCTCAACACCAGAAAGAATGCTTAGCCGAGCATCGACACGTTCTTTGCCAAATGGTCCAAAAGAAAACACCCATCAGTGAAAAGAAAAATATGTTGGTGCAACGCAGAGGATTTGTGCACCTGTTGTTAGCACCATTGGTGAAAGGATTATTGGGAACATTGATTACAGGACTCATGACGGGAGCTGCTTCACAAGGAATAGGTCAATGATATAAGGGATCAAGAAGATAAAAGGGACCTCTGGAGTCAAAAGATGTCAGACGTGACGTCTGGAATCTGATGGAAGGACGAAAGCGGACTTTAGTGCCTTACAAACGATGGATGGAATCCCATCGTTGGCAAGAACAACGGATCCCGCATTTACCTCCCAATCCTCATTTGACCGAGATGTCCCAGTTACAACACAAATTGCAATCGTTGTTGGATAACAGCGATTTGTCAGAAACGGAAAAATCGCAACGGTACGGTCAAGTGTTGCAACGACATCAACTCTTTCAAAAGAAAGTTTTAGACAAAACAGCTCGAACAACTCTGAAAGATTTTAAGAGTCTGATGAAAATTTCATCAACACCACCACCACCATCCCCAGTGACCAAAACAGTCGCAGCTCCACGGATGCCTGAGGAAAAAGAGGCACGAGAAGTCTTTCAAACACCGTCAGCAGCTCCCATCCCTAGTAAGATTGCAGCGTCCTTGTTGACCCCTTCCCCCCAGACCTCAAAGAGAAGAACTCAAAGCTTGGGTTAAAAAGATTATGTTTACTCCTCCTTCGACTGAAGAGGAAAAGAAAGAAGAGAAACCAGAAGTGAGAAAAGAAAGCAAAACAAAAGCCATCCCATTATCGCCACCTCCACCGCTACCGCCACCACTACCCTCGACGTCTACTCCCCTGGCACGTCGGACACATAAAGCCGTTTCCAAACCACCACCTCACCCCATCCAAAGTCGCATCAGTATGTGACTTATTAAAAAAAAGTCCTGATGGAGAATTTGTTAGCTAGCATTTACTACGATCCATCCCATCCTCCGGGATACGGAGGAGTTCAGAAATTGCATCGTGCTGCCAAAACCTGATTCAAAATTGTCCATTTACCTCAGGTGCAACGATGCCACGTGCACTTACACAAACCTAATCGACGAAAAGTTTCCAGAATTCGCACCCAAGAGACCAAAGAAGAAGAGGTGTGCAACATCGAAAGCATTCTCGATCAAAGAACCCGTAAAATTGGAAAACGTAGTGTCAAAGAAGTCAAAGTACATTAGAAAGGATATCCGCTGTGTTGTGATTCTTGGATCGACACTTTGCAAGTCATCGACTATAAAAAGAAGTAACCATCATGCCCTTCAACACAGCTTCAACCCCCACAGTGACCACTCCTTCTCCGTGTTCTTCTCTGCACGATGTACAAAAGCAACCCTTGTGGGTGTGGTGTGGAGAACGTGTGCCTAAAAACGCAAATCGCCTTTTTCTGCCAAATCTTTGTGGTGTATTCTTTCACCGGTGCTGACATTGCCAGTTTGTGTTTGCAGCAAGGAGACAAATAAGTGTGGACCATTTTACTGAGCAGTTGCATCGGTTACTTTCTCCGCAATCCTTCCCTGAAATACTCTAACAGAAACAACGGGAGTCTCGCCACCAACGTCAGTCACCCTCTCAACAGTCACAATAACAACATTCCTCTTTTAGACACTCCTCTGACCTCCAGTGACCCTTCGGACTGCAGAACTCTGGAATAATAAATAACCAATTTTACTTAACGTTACCCAGTGACAATTCCATGGATGTGTTTCCCCACAATACTCTGTGCTGATTCACGGCTAAATTACCTCAGGTCATCCAACTGGATCACGAAGCCCAATTGGAAGTGGCTTTCGTCAAAATGATTCACCCTACACAAATCAAAAACATCACTGAAAATCAAAACACTTGTGAGGTCGAAGTTCTTAACGACCAAGTGCCACAATACTTGAATGAAAACGAAAATGTAGATGCATCAATGAAACGACCCGTGTTCCCCGATACTCCACGGTACATCTATATGATGAAAACTCCTGCAGGCTATTATTTTAGCGGTCAATATCTGGTCGACACGATTGCTTCAAAATTCAATCTGCTGTTTGCAAAGCCTTGGACACGATGGGGTACCATAAAGTGGCTCGTCGCCTGCTGATGAAATTTTCGGATGCCATAACGTTGTACGTTACATTTTGTCCTTAATCGTTTGACATTTTGGGTGGAGACTTCAAGCTGGTCAAGGGTCCACTCATACCACCCATCACCAACAACTTGAATTTTGCGAAGTTTTTCGTTACCCTGTAGAAATGAACCAAGGATGAAATTTGATCTTTGTGTACTCAGATGCGGTGCAGTACATCGTTGTGAGACACACATCCGCACCGTTACTGCGAGCCATTCCTTTCAAAGAGTATTCTGCCACGACCAATGACGAGGAAGGTGGAAAGACCTATCACGTTCACCACGAATTTGTACATCCTCACAATCTGCCCGTCAGTAAGTTGTATTTCGACAGTGTCAACATTGGTATACAAGGAGATCTGGGACAAAATATTCCATTCTCCAAAGGGAAATTTACGGTGAAACTCCATTTTCGAAACGATTCTCTAATGACTTGTAAGTCATGTATCCTGTGTACCCAGTAGTCTCTCGAAGGCGAGGACATGGTTTAGGAGATATGTTGAAATCGGCGTTTCGTTCGGTGGCTCCCATTTTGAAACCGACGGTGAAACGAGGATTGCACGCCTTGAAAGATACCGCTTGGACGCAAGGTAAGACTTTCTTCAAAATGTCATCATCGACAAACAAAATCCCAAAGAAGTTTTCTTGAGAGCAGGGGAAAATGTCTTGTTTCAAACTGGCAAAGACATTTCGGGCCGACGAAGAACTCCCATAAATTTCCTGGACGCTGCCCAGACAAGCTGCTTCCCTGACATCACATGAAGGACAAAGTAGAAAGAGACGACGAAGACGACCCTCCAGAGGACTTCACACACCTAGAGCTAGAAAGACCAAGAAAAGAAAACCGTCCGAGAATTAGACGTTTGTCATTATTAAATAACAGACAGAAAGAATGATGCACCGAGAGTCTTGTGAATGTTCCATGTCGGAACTGGATCTGTTTGCCATGCCACCCACTACGATGACGATGCAAGAATGCCAATGGGTAGAATTTCATCCCATCTCCTCTTTGACAACCTCAGCCGCCATCGAATTTGAAATCAAAGGACAGCCCGAAGATTACATCAATCTGAATAGCAGTTACTTGTATTTGAAAGTCAAAGTGATCAAAACGGACGACACCGCTCGGTGAGTCTATGCTAGAGTAGCTCCCGTCAACAATTCCATGGATTCATTGTTCCGCGAAGTAGATTTGTTCTTGAATAACAAACTAGTCAGCAGCAGCATGGATACTTACCCCTACCAAGCGTACCTGGAAAATCTCTCTGACGTACGGAAAAGATGCCAAGAACACTCATCTAGATCCTTGCGTCGTATGGAAACCTGACACAGCAGGCGAGGACACGTTTAACGACACAGCCCTGACAGCGTTTGACGATCCTCACAATGTGGGTTTTAACGACCGTCTAAAGAAAATCCTACAAGGACGTAGTTTAGAACTGATGGACAGTTTGCATCTGGACATGTGGTTGCAAGACAAGTATTTGCTGAATGGCGTGGATATCCGCCTGAGATTGAATCTCAGCAGGACCGTTTTCCATTTGATGGCTAATGCTACGAGTACAAAACCATCATCCAAGAAGCCAGACTTTACGTGAGCAGCGTGGAAGTGTTACCTAGAGTGGGAAACGCATCAGTCACACTTTGAGCAGAACGACCGCCAAGTATCCGATACGACGCGTGGAAGTGCTAACCTTCACCATTGCAGCTGAACTCCGATCCAAGATCGAAGATCATCTGTTCCAAGGACAGTCACCCAAACGTTTAGTCATTGGTATCGTTAGCAACGAAGCCCTGAACGAAGCGGTCACTGCCAATCCTTTCAAGTTTAAGCACTACAAAGTGTCCAAGATCGAAATCAGTCGCTATGAGAAAAACATGTGTACCAGACTCTTCGGACCTAAGTTTACCGAGAAGAATTACTTGAGATCGTACTTGTCCTTGTACGAAGCCACGGGACAGTTAGGGACCAACACCAGCCACGGCATTTTGTAGGACAATTATGAAGGAGTTTACGCTTTGTGGGCCTTTGATTTCACTTCGGACCAAGGCAGCAACGAGGGACATTTCCACCCTAGAAAATCGGTGAACTGCGTGCGTGTGGAACTTCAGTTTGCAGAAGCTCTATCCGAGACGGTGAACGTCATCTTGTATGCCGAATTCGACAACACTCTAGAAATCAACAGTTTGAGAGAAGTCGTTCTAGACTATTAGAAGCTGTGGAAGACTCTTATCCCTCTTTGAATGGTGGATGGGAGGATATCTTAAAAGCAAAACTAAAAGGCAAATACGAGGAGGTGATGGTAATGTTCAGATGGCCAGAACAAGAGCAATATTTACTCTCCTGTTTTGCGAAAGACCTGGCAGAAACCATTACTGCGTTGACCAAGAAAAATTGCTATGGATGTGAAAATGATCATCTCAGTCAAATTCAGCACGATAAATGTCTGACGTTGAGTCAAGAAGAAAAAATTGGATGAGTATCTGGATGACTCTTGGGGTCTCATTTCGGAAGAAGCAATGTTGCATCAGTGGTATAAAAACTTGCGTGATCATTCCTCCCCTCCGTTGACTGCTCTAGAGATCCATCGCATCGAATTTCTCTTGGCACAGATTACGGAGACGAAGCGAAGAGACGATTAATTGACAAAGATTTTCAAGCAAAAAGTTAGAATTGAACTGACGACTTATCATTACCTGTGAAACAAGAAAAGAACAAAACAAAATGGATAGCTGAGAACTTTATTAACGTTTAAAAAACAGTTCGTACACCGCTTCTTGGAATCCTGTCGTGTGCGCAAAAGATGAACTTCCTCATCGCAAACCTAAAGACTATCAAGCTTATGTCATCATCACGGACGATAGTCATCTCCCAGGAATCCACTGCGTAGCCGTCTACTTTCCCCACGATGCCTGTGTGGAGTATTTTGATTGGTATGGATTACCGCCTTTGGAAGCCTACATCATCGACTTTATGAGAAGAAATGCCCAGTCGACTCGCTTCAATTATGTGAAATTACAAGGCACAGATTCCATGGTGTGTGGACAATATTGTGTGTATTTTCTTCATCAACATAGTCTTGGATATCCCTTAGCACATTTAGTGACATATTTTGATCGTGACTCGTCTAGAGGCGATGAAAAAGTAGATAGATGGTTTTGTGACCATGATTGATATCTCTTGTCTTTAGCTAGGAAACGTAGTGTACATCAATGGCCAAATGACCTCCATCAATGAAAGTCTAATTTTACTTCACAACGTTGTCAACTTTGTTAAAAATGTGTTATTTGAAAACAACGTGTTGATGTTATATTATTTGTTGGTTAATTGTTGCTTGAATAAAAATGTTTTCAAAAAATTGTTGTTGGTGGTTTGTTTTAAATTTTTTTTTATCACTATCTATGCTCTCTGACTTCTCTCTATCTCTCTCCGTGAAGTGTGCTATAGCGTTCCTACCAAAATCGTGTGGATGTTTTCTATCGCGTCCGCAATTGAGCCCTACAATGAGGAGCGGTCTCCATTCTGACCATCCATTGTTACTGCGTCAACCTATGATGTCTTACAAACTAGCAAACCTGAACGAAACACACGTACATTTTCATCGTGTCAGGCAAAACCCGATACCAAAACCTGAGGAGACTGAAAATGTCAAGATGCTGAAAGTGGCCCAAAACCTCGTAAAAGAGGTGTTTAAAAACGAAATAAGAAAGGAGGAAGAAGAATGGACCGAGAAGTACAGACTTCAGAAGCATCAGCAACAACAGCAGCAACAACAACAGCAGAGCCAGAAGAGGCTTTGTTGACTGTCGAGTAGATACTAAGGAGATCTCCTTCTGCTTCCGAAAAGATAGACCCTATCCTGTGGGAAGGCCTGCTGCCGGACGGGGACGCAGTCTTAGACGATAAGAGATTACCACAACCCCAAACAAAACAGCCCTTTAAAGGGTTACCCCAACAATCTAGAAAAGCGGTCGTAGTCAAATTGCCAAAATTTTTCTGTATTTTCGTTTGTCTGTTGTTAAAAAATTGAAGTGTGCCTTTAAACGCTTAGTTTCCCTGGCTTGTAAAATAGTGTGCGTACGTGCGTGCGTGCGTGTCTGTTTGTAAGTAATGGGATAGAAGTGTGTCTATAAACACTTCGTTTCCCTAGTCTAAGTATGTTTTATATGTATTAGTGGTAATAAAGAGTGTTTGTAGGTAAAAACTGGAAGTGAGTGTTTCTTTTAGGTCCATGTGTTGCATGGTTTTGTTTATGGTGTGGGTATTGTTAGTTTTTGTGTAAGATGTGTTTTCCTTCACGTCTGCGCTTGAGGTATATAAATTGAAGAGTTCGTCCGTCTGGCTACTCAACGTTGACATATCAACATAAGTAGAAATTCAAAGTTGATCGAACTCCAAATGCACCTGGAGTATGCCAGGCTTCTGCTAGTCGAGATAGCTATGGAAGCAATCCACGATGAAGCCAGAATTGAAGAAGAGGAGGAAAAAAAGAAGAAAGTAGAGGAGACAGAAAAGAACAAGGAAAGGATTCTGCCTCCCTTCATTATTAGGTCTCAGTGTGAGGTGAAGCCTGAAGGCAGGACACCAACACCACCACTACTGCCAGCACATCAGCCATAGTCACAACCACTACCACCAGTACCAAGAGCCGCGGTCCCACAGATGGAAAACTGGGACGAAGAGTTGGAGAGACAGAGGGCAAGAGTGGGAGCCGCAGAGACCACATCATCCCCGGGTCTGGCAAAGGAGAAGACAGAGGGAATAAGTATTCACTTTCCCTCAGAGTGAAAACTGGGATGATGAGGCCACTCATCAATCATCTGCGGTCCCAACCAAACGCATTAATTAGGAGAATGACTGGAGTAGGCGATGCGTGTGTTATGCCCGACCTGGAAGCTGTCAGCATTGAAAGGTGCATTTGCAGTTAGAAAACAGCCCTTCTTAGGGCTAACTAGATCTCTAGAAATGAGAGACTCATCAAGTTGCCAAAAATATAATTGTGTGTGTGTGTGTGTGTGTGTGTGTGTGTGTGTTTGTGTGAGTGCGTGTACGTGTGTGTGCCTGTGTGTATTTGTTTATGTTTGAGTGCGTTCGCGTACGTGTGTTTGTATTTTTGCTTGTGTGCGTGCGCGTACATGTGTGTGCACGCGTACGTTTGTGTGTGTTTATGTGTGTATGTGTTTGTGTGTCTTTCCCTTAACAAAACCCTTGTCCCCGCACTAAAGAATATTTCTGAAAGTGAAGTAGTGTCACTGTAAACACTGACTCCTTTACTGATGTGATTTTAGGTAATGGTGTGATTTGTAAATGAAAAATTTTCTTCTCCACTATGTATTGATAAAAAATATTGTGGGCTTTGTAGGTTAGCACTAAAAAATTACTATGATGTTGTTTGGTACGTTATATGGTTAGTTGATGAAAGGGAATGCTTTCCTTCACTTCCGCGCTTGAGACCTATAATTTAGAGCGTTCATTATTCGCGCCATTCAACACTGAATAAAAAAATGGCTTCAAACCACATGGACAAGATGATGAAATTGCAAGAGGTAGTGAATACCATTGGGATGGTGGAAGAGATGCTCATCAGAATAGAGTATGGGGCTTTTAGAAAGGGAAAGAAATATTGAGAGACATGATAAAACAGGAAAAGGAGGACAAAGAGGAAAAACAGCAAATAATAAGATGAAATGAAAAGATTGAAAAAGAAGAGGAGAATGAGAAAAAGAAACAAGAGGAGGAAGAGGAGAAGGAGGAGAAAGAGAATGTGAAGAAGAAGAAGAAGACAAACAATGTGATGGAGAAGAAAAGAAGTTGATGGAGGAGAAGAAGAGAAGAGAGAAATTAGAAGAAGAAGAAGAAGAAGAAGGAGAAACCCAAAGACCCTATTCAGGGTCACTCCATTGCCTCGAAAATATATATATTCTCTCTTTCCTAAAACAATCTATGTTTGTGTAATATGTCTCTGTCTCTACATCTCTAACCCTGTCTCTAGCCACGTCTCTATGCCAATGTCCCTATGTCTATGTCTCTATTGTAACGCGTATTCAGATCAGTCACTTGCAACACTGTTCAACCCGATTGAGGTCAACCTCTTGCAACATTGTTGCCATTGTATCCCCAGTGTCCAGTACCATGACGTCACCCCTGTTAAAATGCCTTTTATCCCTGTATTGCCGGGACCCTGTCTATAATGCTAATTTCCATTGTCCTATAAGACTTGTCCCCAAAGTTAGTGGGACTTTTTAACATGGAAGTCCAATTGTCCACTATTGACCCCACTCACTACTAATGTACTTTATTAGTTTTATTATGTCTGTCTCTAAAATGCAAAGTGATTCTGTTCGTGTTTAAAAATAAGAAAAATAGTAAAATACATTCAAGTGATGCAGCCTAACATAGATACGTGCGATATATATATTCAATCGAAATGAGTAGACCCAGTTCTTGTTGGAGAAGTGTACGTTCAAATGACTCTTATTGACATTTAGCCCATATGTTTACATTGTAGGCCTTTAAAAATCTTAAAATTGTCCATAGATTTAACATTATTATTATTATTATTATTATTATTATTATTATTATTATTATTATCATTATGAGGACACAGGTTTATAACACCAAACGGGAATTTAACATTACCGTAGGTTTGTATTACGGGGGACAAACGGGAAGTGCAATGTTAACTTGGTGATCGTGATGGACTGTTTCCTTGTTGAAAGACGTACAGAGCCATACAGGAAATACAATTTTTAAATGTTGTTGATTAGAATCAAATACGCCACATACACGATCCATCAACCGCATTTTGACTACAACCGATACGCACCTCTAATATCCGAACACACACTCCTTACTATCATCATCAGCATTATGATTTTTCTATCCAAACACACATCCCTACAATTTAATGACAAGGATAGGAGAGTTTATATACACATCATATTTTCAAAATATAGTAACATACTATCACACAAGAACGGGTAGGATGTAAAAGAAGAGGGCTGAAATAAACGCACAGTTTCAAAGAAACATACATAAACGTGCTATTACACATGGATAGAAAGTGTTTATAGACACATTGGAATACCTTCTTACACATACAAAGCTGTTTCCCAAGGTATTAATTCGAGGCTCCTTGTCTTATTTCTGGTCCGCATGTGTTTATTTCAGGACAAGCCCGTAAACGGTGATCAGAAGATTGTTGTTGTAGCCAAACATGACGGTAGCATGCGCAATCCGATGCCGACATCGTAGTCTAGCTAACTTCGGGCATCAGTAATATGATTCTGAAATCTTACTAGAAGGTTTCTTCCATGTAGATCGCATCATGAACGTTTGATATGAACTGCTTTGTTACGGAAAACACCCCATGTAAATGCACTATAGAGCTTCTCAGCTCTATTTGTAAGATAAATGAAAGCAAAAATGTTCACCAGCAGCCACGCTTGCTTTTAAGTAACCTGCCGGTGCAATTTTGCTTGAATGCTACGAAAGAGTCCTCTTGAAGGCAGACCATGCTGACCTTTGGGGCTATTAAGCAGAGTAGACATGCACAGGCTAGGTGCTGTCGTCGAATTACCCAACATCGACTACTATTCAGAGGCTGTTCATTCGTCTTCACCAGTTCAACGCAAAAGACAATCTAGACAGCAAGATCCACAGCATAGTTTTATAACGGTAATAGTGCCTTATTGCGATATACTAGAGCTTGCTCCCAGAATACACTAACTTAAGGAACTTAATATGCTTGACTACACCGTCGTTCTCGAAAGCAAGCCATTAGTCTGATTTGACCAATTCACGCGTCAGAAACTGCGGCTCAAGCGGCGCATAGCCTCATAACAAAATAGAGCGACACGACGACAAGAAGCCTAAATTTGGAGTCAAATCACATTAATAGCGTTGCCCAGTATGCTTCCATCAAGGCCTATGTCGATGGTTGTTCTGTCGCTGACTCGTAGCACCATCACGAGACACATCGTGTTTGACACGTCCGGGGACCGTAGACCGTCGGGGCTGCATTAGCAGCAAACAACGCTTTTGTGCCGTTGCAGCTGAGGCCCTCCCGCATCTAACTTCATATGGTCGAAGACGGAGTGGGCAGGCTTGTCAAAGTATCAACCATCAACGGCCACCTCGTCGTTCCGACCACAAGTACCCCAACCCCACGCCTACCTCTAGTTCCGGTTGCGGTGGGCCAACATCTCCACCTGGCTTTCCAAGATCGTCCCGACCGCATCACAGTCGTCCTTAACTCATCTGGAGACCAGGATGACGCCAGTAATGTCAAGTCGAAACGGTCCATGCGTTTTCAGCTAACAAGCACCTGGTGCTTTTAGGCGGCGCAAAGTATGGAGATATCATGTTTGATATGTTGGCCGCCAAGAACTGGATGGACCAGTATTGCCTCCTGTGGCTCAATGTGGCTTGAGATATATGTTGTCCCCAAATTGTCGTCAATGGTTGCACATGTCTCGTTGGCCTGTCATTTCTTATTAAATAAATTCTAGATGGCAGGCCTTTGGCCCTGAGTGCGGTTTCAAATTGCACTACCGCACGCTGCGTAAAATAGTTCAGGTTGTCGTCTCTCCAATGAACCATGCAGTCTTGGTCTAATCGTCGAATGGAGTAGAAGCAGCAGAGTATTGCAGTCACAAGGAAGGTATTCTCATAGGAAGGCTTGTACATACAAGAAGCCCAGGTTTTGTATTATGCGTTATTTTATCACTGGGTTATGTAATATTAGGATATCGCCAAGTACCTAGTATCATAACGAAACGTCATGGTCTCCGAGTCCAAACGGGCATTTTTGTGTGAAACGCGCTAAAGACGCGTGCAGCGCCTTCATCTTTAAAATATTCCTTGGTGTTACGAAGATCACGATACCAATCAAAGTCTAGATTTTATCAAAATCCAAGGGGACTTTTTATTTCAAGTTAAACAGAGCCAAGGCGACCGAATTCCTGTTTCACGTTCTCACAAGCCAACTATTTTCCATAAAATAATCGTTGTTTTACTTGAGAACTTGAGTATATACGCTCTTGAAATCGGGACCGGCTTGAGAAGGGGGGGGGGGCGAGAGAGGTGGCGTGCCACGCAGGGATGGGAGAATCCCTCGTATCTCTAGACAGACTGCCTAAAACGGAAAACATTCTAATAGTAAGGGCTTGTCAAATACCAGTTGAAAGTTTGAGTTATTCCCTCTTGAGCTGTCATCTTTTCACTGGGTCAGGCCTTGTCTACTACCATCTTCTCTCTCTCCTTCTCATCCTCATCCCCATTATCTAAAATGAGTCTATTGGAGTTTTAGAGTTAGACATTCTTGTGGTGAAGCATTATTAACACGATTATAAAGAAGCCTCTAAACAAGAGTAATTGTACATTATCTTAATTTACATATGGCTTAAAACTATTGAATGACTGCATGGAACGAAGACAAATTTGGAATAGATCTTAATATGAAATAGATACTTATCTTGACATTCACTTTTCCTTCCTACCGTTAGTAATTGACCCTGTCTGATTTCTGAAGCTTGTCCTTGCAATATTCAGCAACGATTGTCAGTTGCACAATATTTTCGGGTCATCTGTGTCATCTGGGCGCTTGTCTTCTTGTCTACTATCAAATAGTTTAGCCATTTAACTCTGAGCATTCGAAAGATGGCATCAGGATTGCTTTGATACCAGGCGCATGCCCAAAATGTGTCGAAATTAGACTTTGCATTGCGTACCCAAAAATATTATGTATAAGTCGAACTAAGATTTCAGTATTTGATACCAGACTTATGACACATGATGACGTACAACGTACGTAAAGATCATATATCGTTACCCTCATACATCCATACACTATGGGTTGTTTTCACAGACGTCACGATTGTGCACGCAAATACCCACAATGCAAAGTACGCGTACCTTGAGCCGCCATTTTGAGTCTAACAAACCTTTATCAACACAAGCTATCACGTATATTCAAGATAAAAATCTGATTTAATTATCGATAAGGATGTTTACTTAATCGAAATGATACATGGATTATGCTTGAAATTATGTGCCTCTATAGCACAAAAATAAAAATAAAACTGTAAGTTCCCTGGTTTATACCGAAAGACAGAAAAGTGAAGTTGAACCGTAATCGAGCATATTGCTATCAAATATAACTGCAGTTATTTTTGTTATATAACAGTCAATATTTGTCTTTTTTTTCAAAATATTTTGCATGATGTCCCTAAGCTTGTCACCTTGAAAGAGTATTTCCGGACAATTATCTTCGGGATACAATAACAGTTACGGAAATAAAAGAACTTTAATGAACAAATACTATTCGCCAAAACATGTGCTTGTGCCAAAGACAGCTGACAAACCAATTTTAGTAAGTACGGTCAAATATTGTATTTGTAGTGATGATGGACGTAGGATGATATTGAATGTAAGCAATAACCGTTCAAAAAAGTTTCATCTTTAGTGTATTAAAACGAAACATTTGCCTAACGGAGCATGACTTTGTACAGAACGTCAAAACGGATTATTCTTGAAATGCTTTTAGAAATATGAAATTATATATTAACGATTTGTTTTTTAACTTGAACCATAACTAAATGATTGATTTCAGCCCATGTAAATTGAAAATTATTACATGTTTCTATTTGTTTGTGTATCCATTTGTTTATGCGTGTGTATTGATTGATCTATTTGTTTATGTAAGAACAACAAAGATGGTTGAAATGTCAATGTTTTACTTGAAGAAAAAAGGGGAAAGTCAAGCATTTGGTCTCTTGCGGTTGACATGCACAACAGAATGTGATGTATTTTTATATCCTTACGCACAATATGACACTTTCCTTGATAATTATGTGGGAAGAACAATGTTATTAAGTATCGGTTTGAAGTACACACGTTTTGTGACGTCACGTGAAAACAACTGATACCATTATCATTATCAGGAACGTTATAATTTTTCTGTATCCACTGTTGAATTTTGTGCGCAAGATTAGGGTATCAGATTGATTCATCGTTTATTTGCATTATAAATAAACATCTCATTCATCTAAAAACTTTATGTGTTTGCGCAGGATCCAGTCCCACCCAGTTTCATCCTGTTACAGATGCAGTATCTCAACACACTTAAAGAGTTATTCGGAGAGCTAATCACATGAAGATAAAATAAAGAAAACTAAAATTTTACATTGCTATAGAATCACACAGCAGATACTATTGGTGCTTTATGTATGATGGGATATATATATATATATATATATATATATATATATATATATATATATATATATACTATATATATATATATATATATATGTGTGTGTGTGTGTGTGTGTGTGTGTGTGTGTGTGTGTGTGTGTGTGTGCTAAATATTGACGTACTGAATGAACTACAGAGTTTGATGACATAGGCTGTCAATAGTTGACATGTAGAGAAATGAACGAAATGTTCTGTCTTTTAGATTGCCTACTATATTGACAACTTGTGTAACATTCTGGAATTTTACAAATATACAGATAATACAGGAAAGAGCTCCTGTTGAACTTCTTGATTAAAATATTAAGTCTTGTCAAAACTGATTTCATCCAAGTCAAATAACATTTTATCCATATCACGTGATATCTATAAAACAAGCTCAAAACCGTGTGTGTATGTGTGTGTGTGTTTTTATTTTCTTATTTTTAACGTAGCTTTAATAATTTTACTCATATCGTTGTGATGTCTGCAGTGTGTGCAGTATGGCAGTTTATAGTGATGTCTAACACTGGGGCAACATGATGTAGACATGTATCATCTTGTCCCACCCAGTAAAATTATGCTGATAACAGGTCAAGCAGTCCTAACACTAACCTCTTAATGCTGAGTGCCAAGCGAAGATGTTGCTAGTACCATTTTAATAAAAGGTCGTTGGTGTGTCTCGGTCGGGGTTCGAATCCGCGACCTCCCCATCAGAGGCGGACTCTCTAACCACTTATACCACAAGGACCGGTCAGCTAAAAAATTGTAATTTGTGCCAAACGTTGTATTGAATCAGAAAAAATGATGAGCAGTGAACTGTCTTTAGATGTGGTCTGGTTAGTGTCTGACCATGTTTTATGCGACTTAGGTATATGGTTGGAACCATATATATTTTTCTGCTATTGTTCGTGTTTCGTACGTGGACACTTTTACTAAACATCAAAGAATATAGTTAGATAATAGATTCTTGTAACATCATGTTTTTTTTTTTCATGACTTACCGATGGATTGGTCCAAGTTTTATCACATTGGCAAACATGAATATCCATGACTTACCGATGGATTGGTCCAAGTTTTATCACATAGGCAAACATGAATATCCATGACTTACCGATGGAATGTTTTATCACATAGGCAAGTATGAATATCCATGACTTACCGCTGGAGTGGTCCATGTTTTATCACATAGGCAAACATGAATATCCAAAGACAACTCTTAGGTTAATAAGGTTGGTATGAACAGTAGTTAAATCAGACGCATCCAAGGTTGGCTATGGTAAACTATGCGTTATCCATGAAATAGAAAAAGTATGAGAGTGAA
>JAECUM010029958.1:0-16974 GCA_016617855.1 Megalonaias nervosa
CAAACAGTAAAGCAGATACCACCATATACACGTGCAAGGGCAGTCAGTGTAGCAGATACCATAATATAAACGTGTGAATGCAGTCAGTGTAGCAGATACCACAATATAAACGTGTGAAGGCAGTCAGTGTAGCAGATACCACAACATACACGTGTAATAATAATAATAATAATAATAATAATAATAATAATAATAATAATCTTTATTTAACGTGGAAAATACATTTAGTCGTCAAAGACCCATCTGCCTTGTGGTCCTCAATTTTTGTAACAGGTTATGCAATAAAAGAGATAGAAAAAAAGAAAATAGAAAAAAGAAACAGTGTTACTTACATACACCCATGTATCATCGCGCACATACTTACACAGATTTAAAATGAATGAATATATATATATATATATATATATATATATATATGATTGTACTTACCAAGATACATATATGAACAATATACTATACACAGGTATACACATTGCAGCAAAATTCGCTGTTGGGAGGCTTTAATATGTCATTCCAGCTGGTTAAGAGAGAATTTCTTGAATTATCTTTCAAACGAAGTGAGGGAATTTAAATTACGTATTTGATCTTAGTTCAAATAGGTTAGAGGTATAATCTGGAGAAAGATCGCTTAAACACTTACATATCATGATTCCTTTGAAATAAAGAATAAGATTTTATACGGGTAGCCAATGTAGACGTGAAAACAAAACAGTCGAGGGAGTCATAATATGAAGTTTCCTAATTATTCGGGCGTCCCTTTTCTGGAGTTTGTCAGTTCTGGGTAGATTATAATTGGATGTGTTTCTCCCAATGGTAAAGCCGTAGTCAATCAGTGGTAGAATTTATCCCGAAAAAAAAAGTTCAGATGACTGGGGAGGCAGATAATTCGTTAGTAAGTTTAAGAAAGTTATTTTTTTGACTACCATTGCACATAGGTGAACGATATGTGTATTCCAACTGAGATGTTGATCATTGTAGATACCAAGAAGGTTTTGATTTTTAAAACCAGACACGTCCAAGCCTTTTGAGTAAATCCATGTTAGTAGATAGGCGCAGCCTTGTTCCGATTGTCATAGATTTTGTTTTAGAGACATTAAGATGCATTGTGTTTTGTTGGCACCAAACTGACATACTGTTGAGATTGATATCAAGTTTATTTTCAATGGAGTCCAGAGATTTACCAGATGAATGCAATGTAGTTTCGTCAGTGAAGAGATCTGTGTTAGAGTTTACTGGACACAAGGCTAAGTCAGTGATTTACAGTAGAAAAAGAAGAGGACCTAATAGGGATCCTTGAGGAACACCACTTAAATTATGACTTGATTCGCAAATATATTTACCTGTGCAAACAGCTTGGAGTCTGTCAGGGAGATACGACTTGAACCAAGCAACTGAATTTGAAGAAAAAAATGTAGGCTGATATTTTTAATGAGCACCGAGTGGTCAATCAGATCGATTGCTTTTTGAAAATCAATGAAGATTGTGCCATTAAATTCGCCTGATTCGATAGCTAGTGGTCACAGGTCTTTAAGTTTTGTCAATGCAGCTTGTCATGAATGTTTCCGTAGTCGATACCGTATGATTAATGGAGGATTTTTTGGTTGTTAACATATCCGAAAAGACCCTTGATGACATGTTTATTCAATGATTTTTGAAAGTACATATAGAACAGATAAGGGTCGATAGTTGGACGGGTCATTCTTTTCATTTCCCTTATGAATTGCGAATACTTATGCTAATTTCAATGACTGGAAATTTACAGGAAGTGATATTACAGTTAATCGCTTCTTTCAGTGACTCAGAGATTCTTAAATCCGACATTTTCAAAGTTTCGGAGTGAATTCCATCTAGACACACTGATTTATTAGTGTTTATTTTATTGATAATAGTGTCAATAGTATCAGTTATTGTCATTAAGGTGATATTGAAACTAATATGAGCGGGGCTCAGCAAAATTTGACCTGTCAAGTGTTTGGGATATATTTGTTAAATAGAGGTTCAGTTGGTTTGCAATATCGTGCTCATTAGTATAATTAGTGCCAATAATTATAATTTCACATGGAATTAGAGTGCAGGTTTCGTTGAAGTTAATTCACGCAAGTAATTCCAGATGGATCTGTTATCAGAGTTTGAGACAATGACTTCTATGAAAAAGTAACGATTGCAGTTTACGCTTAGTGATTTGACTTTGTTCCGCCATAAACGATGATTTGTAAAATCTTTGTGATAGTGGTTTCGTTTACCTTGCGCCTAGTGATTTCAACAGTATACCATCTGGTTATTTTGATGGTTTATTTCTTTTAATTTGTATGGGAGCGTGTTTATTTAGGATAGTAAGAAAACGGTGGTTCCAAATAAACAAGTCATAGTATGGGTCTGTATTCGAGAAGGTGAATGAGCTGATATTTTGTAATAGTTCAGAGAGAAATTCATTATCAATAAAATTTGTAAAATATAGGTATTGTATACAGGAGTGGGAATTGCTTTGCTTTGCGCTCGGTTGCTTGCGAGTTTGACACATGGGATAGAGATCTCTAATAGATCTCGTAGAGATTGTCAGTGTGGGCAGTGTAGGTGTGGTCAATCATGGTAAGGGCATTCAATGCAGCATATACCACAAGGTACTGTGTAAGGGTAGTCCATTGATTCATACTAATTGGAGGACGCATTCTTTTGCGAAAAAGATACAAGTTTAAAGAGAAACCTGCCCATTCAATAAATTAAAAAATAAATTCAAACTTTTATTTGAATACAGATTTATTTTTGTCCGTTCTTTAGTTTATAACGTCAATAACAGCGTCTGCATTACCTTGTTTTTAACACGGCGTTTGGTAATATTGACTCAGAGTAGGATTGAATCCGTTGTTATTCGGAAATCCTATATAAACTGTGACTGTCGATGTCATTTGGAATCCTTCTAAACTGTGACTGTCGATGTCATTTGGAATCCTCCTAAACTGTGACTGTCGATGTCATTTGGAATCCTCCTAAACTGTGACTGTCGATGTCATTTGGAATACTACATAAACTATAATGGTATGCCATCGATTGATGGTAATTATAATTCATTCTCACGCTATCTCAGCCCATAAACCGTCTGACCCATAAACTGTATAGTTAGTTTAAACAATATTTATTGCTGTATCGTTCAGAAAATCACACAGAGCGAACAGATTCATGATTGGAAAACAAGAGCGTGACGCTTTATACAAATCCCTTTCTTTAAGTCATTATGCTGTCGTCAAGGTTACTGATTAGAAATTCGAGTCTCTAAGTGCATTATCATGTTTGTTCGAGTGCGTTATCATGTTTGTTCGAAATATTATAGGACGGAACTGATCAAAATTTCTATTGACAATCATTCAAACAGTACACACCATATGGGAATATCAAGTTTCCTATTTCCACATTGGGGACAACATTTACCTTTGTTCTTGGTTAAGTAAGGCATCGCCTGACAATATAATTGCAGATCCTCGAGTCCTAATTACCATTTTGGTTGACCAATTATCGGTGCTTTTGCATTTTGTATCTGCTGTGAGCATGTGCTTGTTTCACGGAATGGATAGTTCATTGTGTCAAGTTAATGCGGACAGTGTTCGATATTTACAAGTGGTTTCGAACCATTGGTAGTGTTCTTCAAATATATATTTTGGCTTTCACGGGCTTTAAGGAATGAGATTTCCTCGTGTTTAAAACATGATATACGAGGCTTTCAAAGTTTTGTCTACTCCATTAATTGTCAACCTTAAACCGGAAAGTGGCGTATGGGACAATTCTAGCACATTTTTGAAGACGGACTGAGGTGACAAAAGGTTCAGCATAATTTTGGCTCACGAATACGATGTTTTTATTTATTTTTATGGCGAGCCCATTCAGACTTCCTTCTTGACAATTAAGGCTTGTTTCCTGTCGGGCCCTTTCTAAATATATACTTGTTAATATTCCAAGATTGGGATAGTTTATAATTCTGGAGGTTACTACTCATGCTGTTCTTACTCTTCAGGTATGCTAAGTTTTAGTTTGTTATAAGCAATTAAGATTTTTGCTGACGATGCAAATATTGACCAAGATGGATATTCGTACTACGCTGAGATATGGTTCCTTTTTTACGAAAGAAAAACTACCTCCCAGGTTTCATTAGAGAATTAGCCTAACAAGGTTTTGGAAAGCAAACTACCTCTCTCACAGTCTCTCTCGTAAACACACACACACACACACACACACACACACACACACTCACACACACACATGAATTAGAGGGCAACTAAATGGATATTATTGTTTCTTTGGAAATGTACCGCTTTTCAAAAAGCGTCTGGTATTTATATGGTTCATTGCTAGTATCCTGTGAACCAAAGATTCATTAGATTTATTTGTAAACCAACAGTACAGTTTTAATCCTGTTGTAAGCGATTGAAATATAACGGCATGGAAGGAGTAGACATGCGAGAAAAAGAAACGAATAACGAATAGGGTTGGATGAGTAGGAGGAAGACATATTAATTGCTCAGTTAAGTTTAGACCTTAGGAAATAAATATGCTTTTAAATCGTCAGGAGCTTTTGCATTATTTGTTAGCAATTTTCAAAACTGAAAGGTGAAAGTTATGATCAGGAAATGAAAACCATTGTAAATGAAGACTGGACAATTTTGTTAACACTAAAATGAAAATTATAATCAGGAAATAACAAATATTGTAAATGAGGACTGGAAATGTTTGTAACACTAGACCATTCCACATGTGGACTGGACAATGTTATCAACACTAAACCATTATACATGAGGATTAGAAAACATTTGAACACTAAACCATTCCACACGAGGATTGGACAATATTTTCAACACTAAACCATTATCTGAGTTCGAAGAGCTTTATAAGTATGCCAGTATTTGTTGTCTTCAAGGACGAAAAGAAACCATGTCGATAGTTGTTGTCTTCAAAGAAGACGTAAAAGCCATTTCAGTAGCTGTTGTTTTCAAAGAAGACGAAGAAGCCATGTCAATAGCTGTTGTCTTGAAAGAAGACGAAGAAGCCATGCCAATATCTGTTGTCTTCAAAGAGGACGAAGAAGCCATGCAATAGATGTTGTCTTCAAAGAAGACGAAAAAGCTATGCCAATAGCTGTTGTCTTCAAAGAAGACGAAGAAGCCATGCCATAGCTGTTGTCTTCCAAGAAGAAGAAGAAGCCATGTCAATAGCTGTTGTCTTCAAAGAAGACGAAGAAGCCATGCCAATAGCTGTTTTTAAAGAAGACGAAGAAGCCATGTCAATAGCTGTTGTCTTCAAAGAAGACGAAAAAGCCATGGCCATAGCTGTTGTCTTCAAAGAAGACGAAGAAGCCATGTCAATAGATGTTGTCTTCAAAGAAGACGAAGAAGCCATGTCAAATTATGTTGACTACTATGAAGACAAAGAAACCATGCCAACATCTGTCGTTTTCAATGCAGGCAATGAAGCCACACCAATGGGTGTTATCTTCAGTGGAGACAAACAAGGAATGCCAATATCTGTTTTTTTTTTTTTTTTCAAGGAAGACAAAAAAGTATCGCGAAATGCATATTATCCTCAGTTAAGACAATGAAGTCATGCCAAAATCTGTTGTCGTCAGTGAAGACAAAGAAGTCATGCCATTATCTGTTTTCATCAGTGAAGACAAAGAATCCGTGCCATTATCTGCTGTCTTCAGTGAAGACAAAGAAGCCATGCCAATATATGTTGCCTTCAAAGAAGACAAATAAGTCATACTATTGTACGTTGTCTTCCAAGAAGACATATAAGCCATGCCATATGTATTGTCTTCAAAGAAGACTGAGAAAGAGTGCCAATACATTTTGTCTTCGGAGAAGAAAAAAAGCCATGGCAATAAAAAAATTTTGTGATCAAAATTTTCATTTTATTGGTGAAAATACTTCATAATGAAAGTTTCAACAATTTTCATTGCATTTGTAAAAAATGGGTGAGATGTGAGATAAATAATAATTGTTGATTAAACCTTTTCCAGCATTCACGGAAATGACGTAATCAGTACAAATGGCTTTTACAACTGATTAAAGTCTGAGCATGCGAGTACTAGTACTCATGTACTTATTCAGTTAAAACAGTCAGTTTCATTACTTGATGACTGAAGGACCTTTCGTTTGTTCCCTTTATCAAATTTAATGGCTGCTTAAGATTAGGATGGTTTGCATACGGGTCTTTATAAAAGGTCAACCTTGTTGCATGGGACACTATGACCGACCGCATTTCCAGAATGATGTAAATGCAGATATATTTAAGGTAGGGAAATCTTACGTGATTTCCAAGTAACACAGAAACACTGCCAAAAATGGAAGGGACTTGAAGATAATTGCAGACAAGAAACAAAAGTTATGAATAGATTTAATTGAAAATAATATCCACGTTAGCTTATGTGGATCGGAATTTTAGATGAACTTGACAATATAATATAATATAGAAAACAAAGATGGAAGTAACAGAAATTTGCCAATTGTTACTCCAGGAATAATCAGCAATTATAACGTGTAAAGTGTTGTAATTTAATCTTGAGACTATTTGTTTGATGAAATTTACTGTTATTACAACAACAACAACAAAATCCAAGTACCTCTTCAAAACAGCAGACAACGGGGTTCCCATCTCTGATTAACATCCGAGCAAAACCAATATTTTTGAAGATATAGTCCTTGCAGAATGACAATTGAATTTTGAAAGAATTTAACTGTTAGATTCCTAAGATTTTGAAAATAAAAAGACTGGGGGTAACCATTTGTAGGTCAAGGATGTTTGATTTGATTTAGAAAATTGGATGAATTATAGGTCTGCCTGATGAAAGGAAAGTTTAATTTTGGAAAAATGTAATAACTTCTATTAGCAATATGCATAGTTTTAATTTTTGCATAAAATTAATATTCCTGTTATTACTGTAGTAGAATGGCTTATGCATCAAGGAGAAAGTTAATGACGTCACATCTTTTCCAAAAATAGTCTGTTTATTTTCGAATCCGTTACGCACAATCTTGATGCCGCGGTTACTGTGCGCTTATGTTGTAATAAGTATGGTGTTGGTGTTGTAAGATTTCATATCACATACAAATGAGTTTAGGTCTCCCTTCGTTTTCGTTAGTGAATTATTTTACGACGTTATCGATTAGAATTTTTTCGAAGATAAATACCTTAGTCCGGAGAAAGGAAAGCGATACTCCACAATTTACAGACAGGTATCACAGGTCAAAATCATTTATCACAGGTCACAATCAGGTATCACAGGTCGAAATCAGGTATCACAGGTCAAAATCAGGTATCACAGGTCAAAGACAGGTATTGACATTTAAGAAAAACAACGTACTGCTAATATTATAAAAATATTTGATTATAAACTATATGTCATTTGTAATCACTTTTCTGATGGAAATATTTTTGCTGTTTTGTGACTTGCTCTTCTCGATGTACACACACTGTACGAATTATAAGTTGTGGCTAGAGGCGGAGTTTGTGTTTTGCCAATAAAAGACTTTGGACATAATGAGCGGAAGCAAAGTAATTGACAGGAAAAGGCCATAAAATACATTGGTAATAGAGGTAATGAAGATAATATAGATTAATAGGGCTGTAAGCCATTTTGTGAATCGCATGATGAAAGCTTCTTGTGTTATTTGACAATCACGTTGTAAGCTGTCTCTGTCCTTTGTCAATTACACCGTATTGTGTAGACGAAAGTGTTTCAAAGGGACCAACCGTATGAAGCAGTTTCGTATTTTGTGAAGACGAAAGTATTTCAAAGGGACCAATGGTCTGAAGCAGTTTCGTATTTTGTGCAGACTAAAGTGTTTCAAAGGAACCAACAGTCTGAAGCAGTTTCGTATTTTGTGTAGACGAAAGTATTTCAAAGGAACCAACAGTCTGAAGCAGTTTCGTATTTTGTGTAGACGAAAGTGTTTCAAAGGAACCAACAGTCTGAAGCAGTTTCGTATTTTGTGTAGACGAAAGTGTTTCAAAGGGACCAATGGTCTGAAGCAGTTTCGTATTGTGCAGACTAAAGTGTTTCAAAGGGACCAACTCTGTGAAGCAGTGTTGTACCGTGTGGAGGAAAGTGTTTTCAAATGGTTCCTACAAGTAATTACATTGGTCTTATAATATGAATTAGAAATCAAATAATTACATTGGTCTTATAATATGAATTAGAAATCAAATAATTACATTGGTCTTATAATATGAATTAGAAATCAAATAATTACATTGGTCTTATAATATGAATTAGAAATCAAAAATCAAATAATTACATTGGTCTTATAATATGAATTAGAAATCAAATAATCTATGGCAAGGAAGAGGTTTTACCAGGACACAGTTGGGGAAATGGACCTATTCTTTTAAAAAAAATCTTCAAACGCAACTAAAAGACACAAAACGGATAGATTAAGTACAGGGTTAATGATAAACCGCTATGTACTCTGTGTGTGTGTGTGTGTGTGTGTGTGTGTGTGTGTATGTATGTATGTATGTATGTATGTGTATATATATATATATATATATATATATATATATATATATATATATATATGCATTATATGTGCTTATATATACATCATCAAAGTAATTACTAGCTGAAACATTTTCAATAGCGAGAAACCAAGCTGCTAATACGAACCGTACACTATAACTGGGCAAGTTTCAGGCTCCAACATTACCGACATAGTCTTAACGTTAAGTCTATGTTTATACAAATTGATTGGCCATTTTTACGTCAGACTTAAATCTCAACCAATAAATTAGATTAAGATTTAGTCTAAGCTTAAGTTCTGTCGGTGAAGTCCAGGTAGGACTTATTTTTTCCACACATGTTCACTAAATGTAGATCTCAGAAGAGACCAGAGTAATCTAATAATTGTTTCACCTGTCGAGTCACAAAGAAAGCAAATGATGTTCTTAAATGAAAAGAACTCACTATATGTTGAGTATGGTATTTAAATTGGCTGCCATTATTCTGAGTAGTAAATGTAGTAATTTATATGTAATTTACATTCCATCTAATGACTACGTAGAATGACATATTGCATGGAAAGAAGCAAAGGGTTTTCTAAATTATAGGCGTCTTGTTCAGGTCCTTAGTCTGCATGATGATATATAATGTAAGAGCGATATTATTTCTGATGAAGAAAGACAAGCACTCCGGATCTATTCCGGACCAGTAAAAACATGGTTCTAGATCTATACCGGACCAATGCTAATCATGGCTCACTTTCGTCTATTACGCCAAACGTCGATAGTAGGTGGAATTAAAGAAAATAGCAGAATTTGGTATACTGAACACGAGTTATTGATATATTGAATAGCAAGCCTTGCTATTTTGAATATGAGTCCTTAATATACTGAATAGCAAGTCTTTATATACTGAATAGCAAGCCTTGATTTACTGAACAGGAGTCCTTGGTATATTGAACAGGAGTCCTTGGTATATTGAACAGGAGTCATTGACATACTGAATAACAAGCCCTGATATGATGCATAACAAACCTTGATATATTGAATAACAAGGCTTGATAAATTGAAGAACAAACCCTCATGTATTGAACAGGGACTATTGATATATTGAATAGCAAGCCTTGATATATTGAACTGTAGTCATTGATATATTGAATGACAATTCTTGATATATTGCACAAGAGTCCTAGATATATTGAACAGCAGTCCTTTATATACAGAATAGCAATTACTGATATATTGAACATGGATCAGTGATATATTTAATAGCAAGCCTTGATATTATGAATAGCAAGACTTGATATATCGAACATGAGTCCTTGATATATTGAATAGATAACCTTGATATATTGAACAAGAGTCTTTAAAATATTGAACAGCAGTCCTTGATATATTGAATAACCTGTCTTGATATATTGAACATGAGTCTTTCATACATTGAACAGGAGTCCTTGACATATTGAATAGATAGCCTTGATATATTGAACAAGAGTCTTTGATATATTGAACAACAGTCCTTGATATAGTGAACAGCATGTCTTGATATATTGAACATGAGTCTTTCATACATTGAACAGGAGTTCTTGACATATTGAATAGATAGCCTTGATATATTGAACAAGAGTCTTCGATATATTGAACAGCAGTCCTTGATATATTGAATAGCATGTCTAGATATATTGGACAGGAGTCTTTCATACACTAAACAGCAGTCTTTGATATATTGAACAGCAAGCCTTGATATATTGAACAAGAGTCATTAATATATTAAACATACTCCTATTTTTAGAATTATTGCAATGACCAGATGTTAAGACAGAAGTGTATGAATTTTAATTAATTAGTCCACGTTATGGCTGACTTCGATATGAAATGGATGACTTCTATATGAAATAGCTGATTTCGAATTGAATTGGCTGACTTCTATATGAAATAGTTGACTTCAATATGAAATGGCTAACTGCGATATAAAATAGCTGACTTCGATATGAAATGGCTGACTTCTATATGAAATAGCTGATTTCTATATAAATTGGCTGACTTCCATCTGAAATAGCTGACTTCAGTATGAAATGGCTGACTTTGATATGAAATATCTGACTTGAACATAAAATGGCTGACTTCGATATTAAAAGACTGACTTCGATATGAAATAACCGATTTCAATATGAAATGGCTGACTTCGATATGAAATGGCTGACTTCAATATAAAACGGCTGACTTCCATATGAAATAGCTGACTTTGATATGAGATAGCTGACTTGGATATCAAATAGCTGACTTCAATCTTAAATAGCTGACTCAAACATGAAATGGCTGACTTCGATATAAAAAACTGACTTGAATATGAAATGGCTGACTTCGATATTAAAAGACTGACTTCGATATGAAATGGCCGACTACGATACGGAATAGCTGACTTCGATATGAAATGGCTGACTTCGATATGAAAATGTGCAAAGCAGCCTTGTTAAGGATGTCTGAGTAAAATACGTGGAAGAAGCAGAATAGGTAACTAAAGTAAGCATTAAGCGTGCTTACGTCGATTAAGATAACTCTCCACTGTTCGAAAATCAAACACTCAGAAAAGTTGTAAACAGCCTGTACATTGAAGGGAAAGGTCACGACACAGCAAATGTGCAAGATGCTATAGGTAAAACTACATACCTGTTAAAACTTTTATAACACAACAAATGTACACAGTGATAGAGATAAAACCATATACCTGTGAACATTTGACAGCAATAGCAGTCATATTTTGAGTTATAAACATCGATATAAACATCGATATAAAACATCGAAATAAACATCGATACTTAGCTCGTCTAATAAAACAAACAATTGGCGATGATGCACGTCTATTTATGTACACATGTTGAAAATTGCCATTTTATAATGGCATAATACTAGTTTCTTGTGCTTATTACTAAATCACAACCTCGTTTCGGCCTATTAAGAGCCATGATGGTATTAATATGCAATTGTTAAGATTAAAGAAACGAATGCAAATCTGTTAATGTGCTTGATTTCTTATGACCCGCAATTACAAAGTATGAAATAAAGAAATGCGTCCATATAATATAATTTAGACATAAACAAATCCTAGCTACCTCTATTTGTAGATTACGTAATAGTTCGAAGAATATTATAAATAAATTCCAGCTACAGCATGCTTAGATTTTCACACTTGGGCCAGTCTTGTAAATAAATTCCAGCTACAGCAAGCGTCGATTACTTCACACTTGGGCCAGTCTTGTAAATAAATTCCAGCTACAGCAAGCGTCGATTACTTCACACTTGGGCCAGTCTTGTAAATAAACTCCAGCTATAATATGCGTAGATTACTTGACACTTGAGCCAGTTTTATAAAAATATCCCCGCTAAAGCATGCTTAGATTTTGACACTTGGATCAGTCTTTTAAATAAATTTCAGCTACAGCAAGGGTAGGCTGCTTGACACCTGGATCAGTCTTATAAATACATTCCAGCTACAGCATGCTTAGATTTTGACACTTGGGCCAGTCTTGTAAATAAATTACAGCTACATCCAGCTACAGCATGCTTGGATTACTTGACACTTGGGCCAGTCTTGTAAATAAATTCCAGCTACAGCATGCATAGATTACTTGACATTTAGACCAGTCTTATAAATAAATTCCAGCTACAGCAAGCTTAGATTTTGACACATAGGCCAGTCTTACAAATAAATTTCAGCTACAGCATGTTTAGATTGCTTGACAATTGGGCCAGTCTTGGAAATAAATTCCAGCTATAGCATGCTTAGATTGTGACACTTGGGCCAGTCCTGTAAATAAATTCCAGCTACAGTATGCGTGCATTATTTGACACTTGGGCCAGTCTTGTAAATAAATCTCCGCTATAGCATGTGTAGATTACTTGACACTTAGGCCGGTCTTATATATAAATCCCCGCTACAACATGCTTAGATTTTGACACTTGGGCCAGTCTTGTAAATAAATTCCAGCTACAGCATTCTTGGATTACTTGACACCTGGACCAGTCTTATAATTAAATTCCAGTTACAACATGCTTAGATTTTGACGCTTGGGCCAGTCTTGTAAATAAGTCCCCGCTTCAACATGCGTAGATTCCTTGACACTTGGGCCAGTCTTTTAAATAAATCCCCGCTACAGCATGTTTAGATTTTAACACTTGGGCCAGTCTTGTAAATCGATCCCCGCCAGTCTTATAAATAAATTCCAGCTACAGCATGCGTAGATTACTTGACACTTGGGTCAGTCTTGAAAATAAATTCCAGCTCCAGCATTCTTAGATTGCGACACTTGGACCAGTCTTATATAAAAAAGAATTCCAGATACAGCATGCTTAGAATTTGACACTTTGGCTAGTCTTGTAAATACCACCTGAATCTTGGGTGAACATTCAGTTAAAATTGGTGAAAATAACAATCCAAATTCAGTGTAATTATTTAAAATCTCCTTCTAAATTCAAAGTGCTTGATTTAATATGCATCGAAATAAAGTCTTGAGTGTAGAAGCACACAGTAGAAATGACATTCTTAGGAATATAGTGCCCAAAGGAAAGAAATATGTGCGTGCAACATATTTACTAATAGTTTTATTATCAGTAAGTTTCAACAAATATGTAAGCATCTATTTATAGATTCTATGCAATTTTACATTATTTAAGATCTTAAAATAGGACACACACACATACACACACACATATATATCGTGGTCGATCACGAGTAAAATGCTATTTTTTCTTCAAAAGCTATTGAGGGATGTAATTTATAGAACAAAATTTCTTTTAAAGTATCAACCGATATTGTATCTTTTTGATGCATCCATCATGACGTTGTAAAGGTTCGTCTCACGACGTAACATGTACGAATAAAACCGTGAAAAATAGAATAAATTTATACACAAACTCTCACCTCGGAAAAATATTGGTCTTTTACCTGTGTCAACTTTCATTAAACAAATCAGCCTATAACCTATATAATGTCTGTTCAACAATATTTCTCGTAATGATGGAAAATAAGAAAAGGGCACGTTAGAGATTGATAAATGTCCTCGGTGAAAAATTACATGAAAAATTCATGAAAATTACATGAAAAATTCATGAAAGTTACATGAAAAATTCATTATAATAGTTAAGTTACAAGAATCAATCAATAACTTGCAAATGTGTGTGTTTTGTTCTCCAGATAGATTCGGAAGATAGCTTTTGACGTCTAAAATGGCAAAGATTATTCATCCGAAACTACAGCATGAACAGAAAGGATAATTAGATTTATAATTGATGAAACTCAACGTACGAAATTTGTGGCAGTTTACTATTATGTTTTCTTTTATCTGAACTGATTCTTAATTGAAACACAACAAAGCATACTGGATCAGTTTTTAAAAAAATAAATTAAGTACCCCTATTCAATAAAAATGCAGTTAGTTATAAATAAAATAATAAAATACGTTCAGCTGATCTGAATGGATGAAGAGAAGATGATACTTTGCAAGATTTGATGCATACATTCTTAGTACTGTTGTAACTGTTTGTAACTGTTGTTGCTGTTAAAAAGGCAAATACTTCTTTCGTCTAATTTTAGCGTCCATTGCTTTGACCTTCGGTGAAGTAATAGAATTTCGGTGCAAAGGTCACAAAATGCAGATCCTCAGCACAGTTTGCGTGTGTTAATACATATCAGCAAATATTGAGAACTGTGCAAATGCGGTAAATTTGAGTTCGTTTAAAGGAGCACTTTCGATTAGTACAGCCCTTGTGACACATCTGTTTAATCTACGCCTGCACAGCAGGCAAACAATCAAAACTGTCAAACATACAATGACAGTCACCCTAGCACATGGAACTTTTATATTTCATATGTCGTCAGCCGTGGAACTAAATCAACTGTGCTTTCCATGTGGACAATAAAAAGCACGCCGACATTTAAAAAATAGTCACATTTGTATGTTTTTAAAGATCTTCTTGAATTCTTAAAGCTCTATGGTCATAACTAAGTAACGGAAAGAAGCAAAACCAAGTTTTGTGAATCTTAACAACATAATTATCAAAGTTATAAATGAAAATATGAGAAGAACTTACAGGATTATGAAGTTAATCCAAAATAATCCTGAAAGGTTCTTTTAAAGTTCAGAATAATGAAAAGTTCCTTATTATCTACAGAACAAGAAACAGGTCCGCCAAGAATCGCGACGTTGTCAAAAGAACCTTGTTCAGAACTCCTTTGAAGAATTCACAATAGTTAGAGAATAATATTATATTCCAATAAGCACTTTCTATTTCCACTGAGTAATCCTAACACGTTTTTCCTCTCAGATAATATCTAAATACAATATAAAACAAGTCTGCAGACTTGATGTTACAACAAGAAGACAAGAAATAACAAGAAAAAAACCAAAAAAACCAAAACAAAACAGTCCAGTCCTAGCGATTTATATACAGGCGAAAAAGCTAATAGACGCATATCAGTACTACCTACGTGACAAATCGCAAATTTCCAACATCGTAGAAGAACTCACATGATTTAAACCATCCAATCGGAATTAACTTAATTCTTCTAAGATTACACCTGACCGACATGTCCAATAGGAAAAATATCGAATCTTGTCAACATATTTACTAATAATTTTATTATCAGTAACTGCCAACACATATGTAAGCATCTATTTATAGATTCTATGCAGTTTTATAGAATTTATAGCCATGAATGAAAATTACAAAAATTAGACAAAATCATGTACCAGGAGTTACAAAGATATAGATATACATAACAGAATCAATACATATATTCAAGACGTAAAGTAGATATATAATATATAATATCTGCATTCATATAACAAATAACATTCTCAAATACGTACATGTCAACACCCATTGCATACCACGGTACCCGAAGCATATTTCAAACACTGTACGTGCATAATTTGAGGGTCATTATAACATACTTTCACTTCAATCTATGCTTATTTACTTTGGAAAGATTTACTAACCAGACCAGTACGAAAAATATAAATGCAATAAAATTTAATCGCCATTCATTAGTTTTAATACAGTACCGTTTGCTACCATTCTTCCCTTGAGGATGAAATTGAAATCTCTATTGTCGAGTATTCAACTATTTGCGCTGGTTATTCAGGTTTTATGCGTCACAGTGTGCCATAAATTCGTTCTCCTCGACGGAAAATGTAATAAATTGCGACATGAAATAGGTATGCAGCCTAGTAAACGAGAACTATTTCGTTACTTGTGTCATTTCAGTAGCCAGCTTAAGTGTTATGGATTCCCGCAGCGCCCTTTTCCGTTAATTGATTTGTTTAAGCAATACGCTGTAAGTACCGGTATGCATGTTAAGTAACGAATCACTCAGAAGAATTCCCAATATGACTGCAACAGAAGCGGAAACTGTAACCAAGTTTATTAGCCCTTTGAACAGATTAAGGCGACCTTTCCCAGAGGATGTTGTCATCTAAATATCACAACGAACCAATGCCAACTAGAACGATCTATTGCGATATTTTGGGTATATTATTTGCGAAATACGAGAAAATGCTTGTATTTTCACCTATTGTGTATGCGCGCGCGCGCGTGTGTGTGTGTGTGTGTGTGTATGATTGCGCCATCGTCACTAAGTAAGCGTCTTTGCTATCTGGCGATATACTGTACAAATTTGGATATTATCCTTACACCGACCAGTTAGGCGGTCACGTGTGTATGTTAAGAGTTAAACAAAATAGATTCAAAAACTTTTCCCTTTGTTTAGGTTGTTGTGACAATTTGCTAAGGTCAATTTAATTGATTGTAATTTAGACTATGTAAAATTCTTCTTAAAAATGTCTTAACATGTGTTTTTCCAAAAGTATATTTGCCCTTGCTCACTCGAGCAGTTCCATTGTCAAATCTTCAGTGTCGAAGGTGCAATATTTCTGCACGTTTTCAAGCTCTTCGCTGCGAAGGTAAATCAGTTTTTAGTGTATTCCGCAATTCCATAACGCATACATGGAAGTGATCAGTTTGAAAAATAAAACACACCGGAACTTATGAAGTTTGGTTTGCAAGTGTGTTTGTGACAGGGATCAGCTAGAGAGTAAATTTCCGTGGAAAAATAAATGTGTTTTGGGAACTAATGGCGCTCTAACACTGTTAATACACATGGTAACTAAGCTATCAATAATGTCTTGACGTAGTTTGATAGGTGCAGTCAATGGAAAAAAAAAATGGTTCCCTTCATTTATCAGATTAAATCTAGATTATAATAGCAGACATGATGCAAGTAAAGCTACGAAAAGATCAAAGCATCATACTGAGGTAATTATTGGGAAGACTGTAATGGCTGCTTGAAAAAAAATAGATGCTCTTCTTTTATCCTTTATATTTCCGGTAAAATGAATAACCCATGCGACCGAATTACTGCATTCTGAGAGACATTCTTCCAGTATACACTCTAATAGGTCTAGTATTATGACCAGGTTTTTTTTTTTTTTTTTT
>JAECUM010029959.1:0-29865 GCA_016617855.1 Megalonaias nervosa
TCTTCCTCCCCCCCCCCCCCCCCTCTCTCTCTCTCTCTCTCTCTCTCTCTCTCTCTCTCTCTCTCTCTCTCTATCACTGTCTCTCTATTGCAAAACCTGTCGACGAACTATAGAGACCACCACTTTCAATTAAAGAAACCCTCAAATCAATAACAACAACAAAAATTTCGAAGGACGACGTAGACGTGTTCCAAACCTAACGTAGAAAGACAGACTGTCATTTGTCTCATCACATGTGAGATTTGTGCCCACCAATACGTTGGAGAAACCAAATAATTACAAAAATAATGCCGAATTTATGAATTTGCTACCCTTATTGACTGTCAAAGTTGGATCCGCCTCCACCACTGCCCGCAGCATTCTTAAAACCAGAACCTTTAAAAAAAAACATTTTGCCAATACATTATCGCAAAACCCTAACTACAGCCGTTTAATTTATGTTACAAAATATTTTTTAAATATAGCCAGATTTTCGTACTTTAAAATCGTCTCAGATCTGATTGGATGACAAAAAACTGGACAGAAGTCCAGCAGCAGAACACCTTTCTTCCTATGACAATACATTCAGTGATATTATATATGTACTTGATGCAATGCTCACAACCGCAAACAAGGTTAACAAAACAAGAAAGAAATGGAATATTTATTGAATTCGCCACCTGCGAATACAGAAACCAGGCGCCATTAACAAAGAAGTCTTCAAATGACCATCTTCAGGAAAAAACAAAAGCTATTATATATTTAGAGCCTATATTTCATCAATTAAATAATTCGTTCATTTATTTAATTATTAATTCCCATATCTATTTAATAATAACGGCAATTATAAGAGTAATAATAGTGATACTAATAGTAGTAACAGTAGTGATAAGTAACAATAGTAATAATAACCATGATAAGGACACCGATAAAAATGGTGTTGGAAAAAGGACGAGGTAAAAGATATGGTAATATTTGCCACATTTTTGTACTTGATGTAGATATTATTGCCGTTGTTGTTGCTGTTTTTATTATTACATGCTACGAGTCTATGCTCTTAAAATAAGTGACAGGAAAACAAAAAGAGATAAGCAACAAGATTTGTAAAATTCAACAAATTAATTATGTCCATAGTGAAAATGAAAATAAACTTTGGTAATGCAAATTAAATCGCAGAATAATCCTAGAATTATAAATAGAAGTCCTGAATATAAAAGTTCTGAATAAACTTAATAGAAATCCCAATTAAGTCCAACGCTGAAAGTGTTGATGTGCCTGTGATGGTTGGTAAAGTATTGATGTGCCAACAGTCTCTTGTTGAATCTCAATAATACAATCCGAGAATATATCCTTTTGTTTGTAATTCACTATAAATTCAAGACTCTTTGTCCAAGAATATTAATTTAGAGATCTTTATATTTCCAGAGAAAAATATTTTGAATTAACTTCGCACAGATCAAAATACTGCATAACAATGATATAACTTGATTCTGCCAGATGTTAATGCAAGAATGAATTATCTTTCCAGTAACAAGATTGTATAGTTTTCCACTTGACCTCAGATCAAAATCAACATTTTCTAGAATAGAACCCATTACCTAATGGAAAATAACCTTCTAGAAAGTTCTTAACGTTTGCAAAATAAAATGTTAGCTATAATTAGGAATCTATTACTAAAATTAAAATATGGAACCTGTGCTATGTCAGGTACACCAGGTAAATTGTAGGGGAATTCCAATAACCTAGACCCATAACCAAGTAAGCATATTAACTATTAATGATAACCCTGATATTAAACCCATACACATAGAGAAATACTTAAGCCATGTATTAGATTCTTACAGAATAAAAATTAAATAATTCAGGTTAAGAAGAAAATAAACTTTTTTTGGACAAGGTTTAGTCCAACATACTATATTATATTACAATAGCATATAACGAAATTAATATTTTTTTAAAAAACCAAACAAAAAATGCAAATTAAATATACATTACATTTGCCCTCATAAGGAAATAAATATTTATGCAACTAAGCTTTCGTTTTGCTATTAGTGAGGTATGCATGGGATAAAAAACTTGCATAAGATGAAATCATATGAATGGCACAAAGTATTCATGAAACAATACAATATTTCTATACACATGAAAGTTCATCTGCTATTAAATTGTATTTTCCCTTAACCTGCCTTATCTCAATATTAAATTCCTGCAACATCAAACACCATCTTAATAATCCCTGATTTTTTACATCTTGTCAATTAATGGAAGGGGGTTGTGGTCACTAAACACAATAGCCCGAGAAGGAGTTACACTAACATAAACTTCGAAGTGTTGCAATGCCAATATCAAAGCCAAACATTCCTTTTCGACTGTGGAATAATTTCACTGTTGCATATTTAGTTTCTTAGAAAAATAGCACACTGGATGATCTACACCATTTTTGTCTTCTTGAAGCATTACTGCACCAACCCCAAATGATTGGCTAAAATTTGGAGTTGAAAGAACTGGTGCACTTTTAAGAATAGCCTTTAATTTTTCAAAAGTCTACTGACATTTTTCGGACTAATAAAACTTGGTTTTCTAGCTCAATAAATTTGCCCTTTCCGTCAGTGAAATTTGCCAAAATACTTTTAGAAGGTCAAATTTGGTGATATACTTTGCATTTCCAATTCTATCAATGCGATTCTTGACAATGGAAATGAATCTGTTTTGGTCACACTGTTTACCTTTCTATAGTCTCTGCACAAGCGGAAAGTATTATCTGTTATCTATCTATTATTAAGTATACATGGTGAACTCCAGCAACTTTTACTCAGTTCTATGAAATCATTCCCCAGCAAATAATGAATTTGTTTCAAACATTCCTGTTTTAGAGAGTTCATTCTGTAAGGATTTTGTTTCACAGGTGTGGAATCTAGAAATTTCAACGTGATGCTAAGGCCCATAACATCTAATCTGAAGAACATTTTGAAGAATGAACACGAAAAACTAAACCTTCTCACCATACTGAAAAAGTTCTCTCCATAGTAGTTCTGTTGTCCTGTAATTTCACTTTTGACTTGAATTGCTGGATATGCATGGATATGGATATTCATGCACAACTTGCTTGAAAATTCCAGACAAAAAATTTGTCCCTGATAAGATTGGTCAGATTTGGGAAGGCAAAATTGTATAAAAAACAAAAACTTTACCAAAGCTTTTACAATTATTTTAGTTTTAATATTCCTCAAAGGAATTGCCTCTGGGAATCTTCTGTAGTCGCATACATAATGGCAACAAATATTGGTTGTTTGACTTAGTCTTAGGTAAAGGACCGACAAAATCTACCATTATTCTGTTAAATTGTTCGTCAAATGCAGGAATAGGCTGATGATGAGCCGTATGTATCTTCTGATTAGGTTTTCGTACCATATGACACGTGTGACAAGATCTGCAGTATTTACAAACATAACTTGTAATTTCTGGCCAATAAAAGTGAATCAAGATCTTGTGATAAGTCTTATTGATCAATAAGTGACTAGCCAAAGGAGTATCATGGGTCAGACTAAGAATTTCCTGTCTATACGATTTTGGAACTACAATTTGATAGTTCACTGGCCACTCGTCACCAGCAGGTACATCAGGTGGTCTCTATTTTCTTATAAGGCCCCAATTTTGTTTCAACAAATTAGCAAACAGGTACTTCTGTGGCTTCAGTTTCACTAATGGCCCTCTGAAACAAATAGGAGATCTCAGGATCTTTTTCCTGTTCGACGACAAGTGATTGTCGTTTGTCACCCTGATTGGAATAAAGAGAATGAGTAGTTAAAAAAAGGATAAAACCATTTGATTGATCCAAACAAGGAGTAAAAGTTACCTCATCAAAAACCTGATCAATACATGTGTCAGCTAAAGGAATACTTTCCTGATCAATGTCATTCTCAAGAGCTTTCTTTGCCATAGCTGTAGTAACTGCACAAGCTGGGTATAAATCAGGGATTACTTGTTCAATAGGATCGACGTTCTGATCCAAACAAGGCTTGTGAATTACAAGTGGATTAACCACAACCTTATCTCGAGCTAGGTCATTGCCTAGTAATTAATGACTGATTGGCTCAAACGTTATTAACATTTTTAGATGACTCATTATATTTTTATTTTCTTTAAATCGAATGGTTTGTACTGGAATCATTTTCATGTTACATAGTAACTTTCGAGTCAATCATTTTACTCTTTTTAGTTATGTGTGCCACAAAAGCGCTTCTCACTCAGGAGTTAGCAAACATTTTACTCTCTAATTTGAAATAGTTTGGATGTTTGCAACGCATAAGTTATTATTTCGTGGAATGTATAAAATGTTCCGAATGGATTCCAATAGTCTTGAATGCCCTGATATAGCACAATGTTGCAATCCAGAATGTCTTTGAATGAATTCACAAAATCCAAATTAATGTATTAATCTAAAAGTCAATGTTTAGATGATTTGGTTTATGTACGAAGTTTTGCTCTAATTTCTTTAAAGAATCTTTGTTTGATTGATTTGTTGCCAATTAATAAGTCAAGTAAATCAAGACTCATTCGTATGATATGAAGGAATATTTCAATAGTCAATTAATTGTCAAATTCTCCAGCGTGTTTACTCAAGCTATATGATAACTTATTCATTGTTTCAAAATGCTTATAAGGACTGAACCTTTCGTGCTTTGATCATCAAATGAGCAATCGGCACAATGAGGATCTTTGAAACTTAATACAGTTAAAAAATATAAAGAAAATTTGATGTACCGTACAGACAACTGCAAATCATTTGACCTATTAAAAACATCATTTTAATATCTGTGGAAAAAGCGATATACGACCTTGAAACTTAGATGGTTGCTCATCAGTGTATCATTTTTACACTCTGATAACATGGAATAAAACCATGAAATGAATATTTTACATTTTATACATCATCTTGAGGTTATAATAACCAACCCACAGGATAATCCTCACAACTAAAAGTTTAAAATTTAATCGTTTCGTCGATCCATTCATGTTAAGAGCTTATGTCATGCTTATAATAAATGTTCTTTCAAACTTTGAATTTATTATAGGCAATTCATTAATTGTAATTCCAGCGATCGTTTTAAATAAAACTGTACTTTAGCTAAATTCAATTTCTGTTTCATTCAAGTCGTTGTAGAGAAATTAATCAAATATTACACGCCAGTCAATCATCAATATTAGAGTATATTCAGAAGCGTTTAAAAACTTATTTATACCAAATTGGAAATTAACACGTTTCGTATTTTACAGCTTTTATGATGTAACTATGTCCGCTAGGGAGAATACAACATGGAATAATATCGCTCTTGGTGCTAGAGATAGACAAACTAATGTCTTTGATGTTTTTCAAAACAAGTATGCTAGACCATGTCTTTACACAAGGACACGAAAAGGCATCTTTGAAAATACTTGGTCAGAATGGCCCAATTCAATCAATCAGCTGGTTACTCCACTCTTTAGGGGCTATGTTAAAGCTATCAAGTTTAGCAGATTTGTATAAATTTTAAAAGTGAGCTTTGTGATTCATCAACATAATGTTGTTTTCCAAACCCTACAAAGGACATAGCCTCTGACGGCAGTGGCATGTGTCAGCTTCGTCAAGTTACTTCTTTGGTTGAATATATCACCACGAGTGGCCCTGACAAGAGAAAAGCAGTAAATAACATAAATGTCTATCCCCTTGCTGGGCTCCAAGGTGCTTGGGTAGGACAGGTGACAAAACTTCAACCATTAGTGTTAGATGTGGCCTCCAAGGAAAAAGGATAATTCAACCAGCGAATCCGTAAAGGAAACTCGTGCGAGTCAAAAACATTTTGCCAGGTTTTCTCATTTTTCTTATTATTGAATTGGCGAGTCAAGAATTGTCATAAAAGTTTAGACCATTTACTTATAGAGTGTAGCTGCAAAGCTCTCTCTAACCATCTATTTCGCTCAAAGCAGTTTGTAGATGTACCAATTAAGGTATTTCCACACAAATTTCTCAACACTTCAAGGGGTGATGTTCAATAAAGAGATTTAAATGGTCGCAGTGAGACTTAGATACGCAAAAATCTCAGTTCTCATAAAAATATGTCTGACACCGTAATACAATGGAATTGCCGACGTTTAAAGGCAACTATTATGACATTAGTCTTTTATTTAAAGAAAGTGTCCCAGTAGTTTTGTCTGTCTTTCGGAGACCTATTTTAAAGAAAACGTTAAAAGTAATATTAAAAACCTCCCAATATACAGCAGTTTTTCTAGAAATATCGACAAGCCTACTGGAGAAGAGTTTATCATCTTAAATAACAAAACTCATCACAGCCAAATAATCTGAATTATATTTTCCAGGTTGTAACCATTTGTGTGACTGTACCTAAAACTCACGCACCATGCTCAATATCTCTGTCTCCAAAAGATCCAATCAATTAATCTAATCTTATTGAACAGTTTACCAGCACAGTTTGTTTACTTGGCGACTCTAACGGCTACTATACAATTTCAGGGCTGTAAAGATATCAACGAGAGAGGGAGGTAGATGGAAGATTATATTTATTACTGTGCCCTTATATTAATAAGTGGTATACCTGTCTTTATCCTGCCACAGAATAACATTCGTGATTAGATCTGATCATCTGTAATCTCCCTCTTTCACTTCACTTCCCTTGAAAGTTGGTGACGACCTAGTAGTGATTACATTCCCATATATTTAAGAAGCAAAATTCTCAAATCTTAAGGCTTCGGGCAGAGATATATATTGAACAAGCCAGATTGGGAAACATTTCAGTCCCTCTGTGAGTCCAAGCTGACAGTTGATCCTTTCACAATTAACGCACATAACTTATATAAAATACTCCAGGATATTTTTTGTAGATACAATATTAAACATTTCGGCCATTTATAAACGCGTCTATAAACCATGGTCCGATGATGCGACCAAAGACGCCACCAAGGAACGGAAAAAGACCCTTAAAAATTTCAATGCCAATCCAACGAATGCAAATCTAAAACAATACCGTATATACAGAGATAAATCTCATAGTACCATTTGAGAGAGCAGGAGGAACACCTGGAAGTCATATGTCTCGGTTCAACTCTATCTTCTCTATTCATTATGCAATATGGTGCGAAAGATCATTGGCAAAAAGAGGAGCTATATAAAACTTTCAAAGAAATCTGATGAATGCACACAACCTATTAGAAATCTCAAATACATACACTTGCCTGAATATTCTCAAAGACTATTCAGAAGAGTATCGCCGTGTCAAAAGCCCGAAAGGCCCCTCAAAAAGTCCCTCTAAAATTCAAATCTTCTAATACTGAAGATTACAGTAAGACTTTAACTCTCAGGGAGTTACAAGATTCTCTTGATCGATGATATTTCGGCAAGACCAGGTGATATTCACTATCAAGTTCTGAAATAATTTATTGGGTAGAAGCGACGGTGATATACGTACCCAAGCACAGAAAGGACGAAACCAACTACTTGAAACATCGTCCCACATCCTTAACGAGCTGTATTTACAAAACCACGCAACGGATGATAAATGACAGACTACTCTGGTACCTCAAATCGAAGAAGCTGCTATCGGACGTTCAATGTGCATTTAGACGCCAGAGAAGCACAATAAAATCTTGCTAGACATGAAGCGTTTATTAGAGAAGATTTTATAAAGAAGGAAGATATATATATTTTGTTTTTGCGTCTTGTTCGACTTGTGCAAAACGTGTGAAAATATCACGGCATAATGAATGACCTATTCAACCTGGGTCTAAGCAGCCGCCTACCTAACTTTATCTCTAGTGTTTTGACAAATAGGAAATTCCGAGTTGAGGCAGTCTGCACAGTTTCTGAAAGATATCCTCAGTAGATGGGTGCACCTCAGGACAGCATACTGTCAGTCACCCAATTCAACATCAAAATTCACAACATACTGAAATGCCTTAATTCAGGAACTGACTCTGCTCTACAGCAAGGACAACGAGTATGCATACAATGAACGTCCACTACAAATTAAGCAAAAAAAGGAGTTTAGAAATGAACAGAAGAAAACGGGTTCAATCTTTTTTTAAACTCTAAAGCTACCGATTACATCATATTTATGATGACCCAAAGCTGTATATCTAAGGTGTTTCACAGTTACAACATAGTGTGACTTGTATTGTTTTTCTATCACATGTGTAGCAGACATCGTTAGAATTTCAGCAAGAAAATGTCTATCAAGTGTAAATTTTGCTACTGTGAAGGAAGAAATTCAAATGTCTTTAAAAGACATATAAAACATAAACAAAAAGATAAGTTGTAAATGGACGAGAACAACGGCAGTAGTAACGTCAGTGGTAATAAAGGAAAGAACAATGATGTATTATATAAGGCTATATCTAGTATCGAGGCTAAAGCAATTATAGACTAAGATATTAAAAGAATGGATAGGGAGATGAATGTTTAAGAATTATTTATTATGCTTCCGGAGAAGACTGTGGTCTTCCAAAGCTTTAAGGAGATAAAGAATTGGATATCGAAATCGAAAGATTTCACTTCCAACATTCAAAGAAGAGAACAAATTGTAGCGGAAGGATTAGTGGATTTAGAGGAGTTATAACAATTAAAGACAGATGACATCAACTTGTAAGAAAATGCTTTTAAAGACGCTAATAAGGACAAATAAACAGTAGAAAGCAAAATTTTGCAATACGTTAGATCACCTTTAACAATATCATAGTTACTGGTTGCAGCAACATTCATCTGTATCCGTTCACAAAAGGATGCATGCCTGGAGTTCCTGAATGTTAAGCATAAAATCTGCATTATTTATATTAAATTCTTTGATATCATACTCACACTTTATATCGAATGAGGTGCATGAAGTAACATAGATTTTGTCTGGCTTTTGACTACCTTTGTTGTAGACATAACATAGTTATTATCTCCCCTTTAAGTAATTTGCATCTAGAGGAATTTGCCTGAACTGGAGTATTCTGATAAATTACATGTGTCCTGTCTCTAAGTGTTAGCACTTACTAGTTGTGAAACCCATGTGTTTTTCAGCCTTTAAATCGCCAAAAAAAAAAAAATTAGATTTATTTTTCTTTGTTGGCCTCTAATAGGGCTTTAAACGATAAGTATCCTGAGGTATCATGTACCTTTAGTTGATCGAGCAGCAAGATTGTGTAAATCGAGAATATTACACTGTTAGCTTTGAAAGTCTTCGATTTGACCTCCAAACAAACAAATTAAGCAGTGTTTGCTATATTTTTAATGGATTTTCGTAGTGAAATATCCTCAGAAATTAAGACAATTTGATTAGAAATAATAAATATACTCTGAGACTTATGCTTATATGAGCATTACTTACACATTTCGTACCTTTTGCACCATTTTCTATTACGTTATCTAACAACATGTTAGAAAATTGATGAATTGTTACCGTTTATATTTTATTTTGTTGTACTTCACATTTACATTTAGGGGCCCCGAGTGGCCGAGTGGTCTAAAGCACTGTCCGTTACGGATCACTGCCATCTCACCTCTGTCTACGTTGGTTCGAGTCTAAGATTCGGCGAATGTGGATATGTGAGAAAGCTTGCCAGTAGCTTCTCGTGGGTCGGTGGTTCTTTCCGGGGATTTCTCGGTTTCTTCCTCCACCATTAATACTGGCCGCCATGTATAGCCTATCGTGTGCTGAAAAATGGCGTTAAGCCCCACAACAACAACATTTACATTTATTTGGAGGGGTTGGAGTTTTTGTACAATTCAGTTTTACATTTTCGAACATCTACTTTTCGTTGGCACTATGTAATCACTTTTGTGCTGAGGTACCGTAAAGAACTGCAATATATGCACACATATCTTTTGTAGCTGTCGTATTTTAAAGGGACCATGAATTGCCAGAAGGAATTTACATTGCCCGACGTTTCAGACAATGATAATAGTTGAAACAGTTGATAGCTGATGATACCCAGACACTTCCTTTCTAATAGCATAATCTGATGTATTCGATGGATTTGCCATCGTTATATAGTACCACAGAGAGCCCTTGGAAATGGCTGGTAATGATAAACCGTCTTCCTACCCACTGTTTACAAGTTGGACGTCATAATGATCACTTACCCGTCTTCAGGTATAGAAGACAAACAGCTGCGATGAGAACTTTTCTCTTCATTGTTTTGGTGTTGAATTCTTTAATGGTCCAGATAACTAGAGCCATAGATAAAAGAGAAGGATGGTCATACACGATTTATGATAAGGCACATGACCATCCATTGTGCCTCAACCATTGTGCAGTAAGATGATACAGTACATACAGCAAGCAAGATAAGAGTCACCTATCAAAGTCCAGCTGTTCAAAATTTAGTACTGTAGAATCCATACGGTATACACAAGTACTGGTTTTATTAAGTAATTCCTCTCCATCTTTCACATAAATCCATATATACAGGCAACCATACAACAATACTCTCTTAGAAAAAGTCGAATTCTATGTTAATATTAAAACGAACGTGTCGTTGGTGTATTTGCATCTATTTGGAACCCTTGTGCACCTTTGGTGAAATTTTCATTATACAGTTAAGTCTGCGATTCTAAAAATTATATATGAAGTTTGAAGTGAACCAGTTTAACTCTGAATTATAAATGCTTCTATCTGACCTTTCATCTTACCATCAAACGTTGATCTAATAGAACATACATACTTCTGTGCCTGCATGCATGGATTAGCATACATACATACATACATACATACATACATACATACATACATACATACATACATACATACGTACGTACGTACGTACGTACGTACATGCATACATACATACATACATACATACGGCTGTTAAGTTCGATAATGCTTTCATAGAAAGAATTAGCTCTCAAAAGAATCTTTCCGTTGTACTTGCTGGATGTGGAGGCTGTGGTTAATTGCTACTGTACATCTGTTTTATGTATTCATCATAAAACTCTTAAGAATTAATCTCTGCTGTCTCCTCATTCTAAGGATAGCCACACCTAGTACATATTTTTTATTGCCAAAAATCTGACATTCAGGTATAATGCAGTGCCGTTATAATATATGCATTAAAGGCAGAGACTCCATTACAGTCTAAGATATTTACCCCTTAAAGAAAGTTGCTTCTTATCGAAATCTAAATATCATGGTGGCCTTGCTAAGGTCCTTACACAGTTATTGGACATAATTGAAGTTTGACAGAACATTGTCATAGGTGCTGCCAGAACGCGCAATGCGGGAATCGCGCAAATTTGCACGAATTCGTGGACTTGGACAGTAATGGTGCGCGAGACCTCCCGCAAATTCGTTTAAACACTCGCATATAAAAATGTACTATTCGCAGAATACAAGTATTATTTAACTGTTAACCCTTAACCCCAAAATATTTCAAGCGATGATCATCTTTAAATATGGTTCGATTTCCAATGAAATATTTTAAACAAAGCGTCATACTCATTTAAATTTTGGTTAAATGAGTCTTTTAGTAATAATTATCTTTACATTTTCCCGTTCATGTCAGTTAAATTTTGTTTAGCTAGAGACAGTATTTAAGGGGTCTCAGTTTTATCTAACTTGTTTTAGTACTGATTCATTTACTATACATGTCTTCATTTTGTCTCATTTCGTAAGATATATTTTCATATATATTTGACAGTTTAATTTATACAATGGGATTATCTGATAACGTATTTCACTATTTTACATGTGTCTTGAAATAGATGACCTTTGACTTTCATTATTAATGTTCACAAAAGCCGGTCTGGAGTAGTTATATTGGAAATGCGCTAATTACATTCCCTAGAGGGAGGTCACATCTTCTATAGCAGATATTTACTTTGCTACGTGATCATACCTTGTGCTTGCCTATTGTGTAAACACATCCACTATGTCAGGCGGTTTTGTGCATTAAATGAATCAAATGTACAGTGAAATATATCTTTTTCGGTTTGCATGCTTTTGAATTTTTGCATGTGACTCTCTAGTAAGCTTATTGTGTACATATGGTTATTTAAAACCCCTTCCTAATCATGAAACTTATTCCAATCGCAGAACATAATCGAACAGCTTACTGCAGCGGCCGTCTGTAGACACGGAGGTGGTTCTCTATATTCCCAGGCCGGGATTGAAGTACAGAGTTCTCATATACCTCAGAGAGGTTGAAAATGGTTAGGGTTGGTCAGACAACTTCATTTGGTGAGCGAATCTTCTCATGCCTGTTAAACATATAAAATATATCAGCAAAGTAAATCAGCAGGTTTGTCATCCTTGGCAAAATATGTGTAATGATAACTCTATAAACATAAAATAACTTACCCATAGATGAAGAGGGGCATCCAGCGCATGGAACAAATACCAGAGACGAGGTTGCATTGTGCAGATCTCGTATCGGACACACTCCTGATTCTTGCATACTTCCTGAAGGGTGAACCTCAAACAGAGTGCATACCAAGCCCCTATTCACTGACAGTGGAACACATTTCTGCCGAGTATCTCGACTGTCACCCTGAAACAGACGTATTTTGATCTGAACTCCATGGAGAAATTTTATGATGATGTACCACTCTATAAAATATTGGAGTGTTGAGGGAATACAGACTATATCACAAATTTAGTTTACAACCTCATTGTTGGTACAGACAGTAGTTTACAACCGTGCTAATGGTATAAACCATAGCTTACAGCCTTGTTGATGGTACAGACAGTAGTTTACAATAGTGCTAACGGTATAGACCATAGTTTACAGCTTTGCTGATGGTATATACCATATTTTACAGCCAATGGTACAGGCCAAATTTTACAGCCGTGCTAATGTGTAGACCATAGTTTACAGCTTTGCTGATGGTATTAATCATATTTTGCAGCCAATGGTATAGGCCAAATTGTACAGCCTTGCTAACGTATGGACCATAGTTTACAGCCTTGTTTATGGTATAAACCATATTTTACAGCCTTGCTAATGGTATAGACTTTGTTTGATCGTAAAATGTTTATTTCACAAAAATAAATATTTGGTATCGGTATATGGATTAGAATCTAAACCAGTCTGTATGTTTAATTGATCAGACCATAATATGTGGTAAGTATTTAGCTAGTAAAATAATGCCTTGGTAAAACCCGAAGCAATTAATTGTAATTCATAAGTTGCATAAATAAAATTTCTTATTTCGAAAAATCCTAAACAGACGACACTGTATTTATTTGAACTTCAGTATGAGTGGTTTAGTAATTTTAATGATTTTAAAAGTTCCACAAATAGTGCTGGTCAAATAATTTTTTTTATGTTCTCATGTCACATTTAACCAATGGTTCTTGTGACTATCGAACTTTGCCAAGATCACTCATCGTTATCGTAGCAGTTGTGTCTAGATAACTTTGACGCAAAATATTAAACATTAACAATGTATTATTACTGATATTGTCCATTTGTGCAGGTGTGTCTGCATCTGATTGGGTTCTAAGTACGTGTATATACTCCACACGTAGCGATTCATGACATACCTTGAAACAAGGCCGATTAAGGATCTGACTGTCCTCTCTAAATTTGGCTAAGTATTAGAAGGTTTCGACCTATATATGGTTTATCTAAACTAGTACAGTTTATCCACAACAACCAAGCTGGTCCCCATGACTACGGCGATCCGGTGCACGTGGCCCTGCCCACACCCTTAATCCGGCTAGCCTTAAATCACTGATAGCTATGTTATGGCTCATTTTACACTTACAGACGAGTTCATGATGACAAAACACGAAGAGGCAGGTAGGACGAGGTCAAGAAACCAAAGAGACAGTATTAAATATAACTCATCAGGACAATGAACGTCATTCACTATCCTTATGTTCTTTTCAGCATAATTGATTGCTCGAACTATATCATAACAAAATACTATTACAGATAAGAGTTATATCGATCCATAAGTCCTAAACTTCGAATATGGACTGTTCTATTGTCCAGCTTCTAGGTGTGAATAAATCGCTGTCTGTTCATAGTCGTTGTATTTGTTACCCTTCGACCATGCGAACTGAGTAATACTCGTAGCAAAAATATAGTGATTATAGATGCTCATCTGAAGTCAAATGTTACACAGATCAGGAGAGAATACTTCTAACAATTTAAGCCTTAAATTCTCTGACAACATGAAGACACCAATATATATATATATATATATATATATATATATATATATATATATATATATATATATATATATATATATATATATATATATAGGTACACCACCGATTTTCAGGTAACGGATGGTCCGGCACCTCTTTTAGACCTGACAAAATTGCGAGAGGGCACTTGAAATTCCCGACACCGCCAACTTAGTTTACTGGGCGCGAACTCACTTCGATTGTTTACACTACAATTGTTGGTGATGATATTTGTATTTTGTGCGATTCTTTGCTTATTTTACTTAATTTACCCCTAGCTATGGCTTCTAAGAAAGATCCAAGTGTCAGTAGTGGTTTGAAGCTTAAACACCAGTCATTATCGATACAAGATAAAGTAGAACTTGAAAAAACTGGAACGTGGTGTTTTCCGTGCGAAAGCTGTGTGACACATATGGTATTGGTTCATCAACTATTTACGATATAAAGAAGCAGAGGGACAAAATATTGAAATTCTATCCAGACAGCGATTCCAAGAAACAAATGAACATTAGAAAAACTATGAAAGATGGTAAGAGTACTGAGCTTGACCGAGTGATAATGGAATGGTTTCGACAACGTCGGAGTGACGGAGTGGACTTGTCGGGTAGGATGGCAATGGATTAGGCTCAGTTCTTTCATAAAGAACTTAAATTAGAACATGAGTGTGACTATAGTGAAAGATGGCTTCAAAGGTTCAAGAAGCGTCATGGAATTTCCATGCATAAAGTGTGTGGAGAAAAACGGTCCGCAGACTACGAAGGAGCTGATCAGTATGTGGAGAAATTTCATAAGCTTGTAGTTGATGAGCACCTCAGTCCTGAGCAGGTGTATAATGCAGATGAAACTGCATTATATTGGCGATGCACACCTAGAAGGACGCTAACAACGGAGGACGAGGAAGGGCTCACATGATTCAAACAGTCTAAGGATAGAGTTACCATCTTAGGATGCTCAAACGCAGCAGGCACGCACAGATGTAAACCACTCGTGAAGGAAAAAGTAAATGCCCTAGGGCCTTGAAAGGTGTTAACATTTTCCCAGTAACATACCGTGCTAATAAAAATGTCTGGATTACCACCATGATTATGTTAGAATGATTTGAAACATTTTTTGTGCCTGAAGCCAGAGCACACTGTAATCTATAGGCCTGCCGGAAGACTGCAAACTTATACTTATTCTGGACAACTGTTCAGCTCACCCCAAAGCTGAACTCTTGTGCAAGAAAAATGTTTATATAGTGTATTTACCCCCAAACTGTACATCACTTACCCAACCCCAAGACCAAGGAATACTGCGATCTATGAAGGCTAAGTATCGCTCACTTTTCATGCAACGTATGTTAGAGATGGTTAATGCTGGAACGTCTGTACAGACATTTATTAAAGAATTCAACATGAAAGACGTGCTGTGGTTTATTGCTCGTGGCTGGGAGAAGGTACAAGCGTGAACACTAAAGAAAGGCTGGCATAAGTTGTGGCCTGACTTGATGTTTGAAAATTCACCTGATGAAAGTGTTGACAATGATTTCACTGGATTTAATGTACCAGAGGAGGTAGAAGTTGTTCATGAGTTGCTTGACAGGACCTATTGTCAAGGATATAGCAAGTAAGCATAATGAAGAAAATCTGGCCGAGTGGATGAATGTCGACAAAGAAATACCTGTTGTTTATCACCATACTGATTCTGAAATTATAGACATTGTTCTGAATCCTGATAAAAAGAACGAAAAGGATGAAGATAACAGTGATGAATATGAAACAAATGTAGCTGAAAGACTTACTATTGACAAGCTAATTGAATTGTCGGGTGAATTAATCAAAGGGCTAGAGCAACGTACCTTCACGACAGAACAAGAGCTAATGAATTTTTATTTGATGCATGAAAAGTTACACAAGGAAAGGTCAAAACACACGAAACAACTTCGCTTTGATGAAATGTTTAAAAATATAGCCAAGAAGAATGTGTATCAGAGCAGTACATCTGAAAATCCTGTGGCTTTAACTTCAAGTACCCCGGATGTCCCACCTGCAGCATCAAAAATCCATGGTGAAGCAACCAACTATGTAACGGACAATAAACCTGGCAGCCCTCAACTTCCAGACCTTTGTAATTAACTCTACAGTTCTAGGAAATTTCTAAAATTTGCCACTTTGAGAGTGGTAGTACAGCAACATTCCTAGTAAGAACAGTAATTAATAAACCCGTTTCATTTATACCTGTATTGTTGAATTATTATTACGTGACCTCGGTTTGTTCGGCAAAACTGTTAATCCGGCAAGGCTTTGGAACCAAGGGTGTCAGAAAATCGGTGGTGAACCTGTATATATCTGACATATCTGTATTTTCATTCTCAATAATATATAGTTCATCGGGATATAGTATATTCCTTGCATATAATTTATTCAACTTGAAATATTTTTTATAATAAAGAAATAAGTAGTAATAGGGGTTACCGTAGCGTCAATGGGAATTAGCATTACAGACCCCCCCTGGGCCCGTATAGCGTCAAGAAATAAAAGCACACCCTGGGCCTGTATAGCGTCAATGGAAAATTGGGTAGAGTGACTAGCACACCCTGGGCCTGTATAGCGTCAATGGAAATTTTTGTAGAGCGGCGACTAGTAGACTGTGGGTTTGTATAGCGATAAGCGACAGGTGGCATGACGTCACACTGGTAACAGTGTAGCAAAAAGAGAAGTACTGTGACGTCAGGCTACCTGAGAGAGGGTTATAGACAAACACGAATCAAGAGCGTTCGTGTTTTTTTTAGTAGAGGAAGGGTTTTATATATATTCGTTTAGGGTGGAGACCAAATGAAAATTAAGATCTTTTCGAGGCATTGGAAGTGGCCCTGAAAAGGGACTTTGGGTTCGTCTTCTTCTTTTATCTTCTCCAGTTCTTCCACCAGTTCCTGACTTTTTGAATAATTCCTTTCTTCTTTTCTTTCTCTGGCATCCAGTCAGGATGACCCATAGCTCTAAATTTCTCTTGCACTTTTATCCAATTGTTGTTTAATTTCTCAAAGGCTTCTTTCTTCTTTCTGTTTTCCTTCTCCTTTTTCTCTTTTGTCCAGTTCTCTTCTTTTCTCCAGGTTTCTTTGATTTTCTTCACCTCTTCCTCCAGTACTTTTCTCATCAGGTCTTCAGCTTTTTTTTAAAGAGTCTAAGCCCAAGTTTTTGACAAAAGACCACTCGGTGAAATTGAATATGTCTTGTAGAAAGGAGCTCACTTGTATGACATGATCAAGAGCCTGTTTCAAGAAGCCTACTCTCACATATTTAGGTTGAATGAAACCTCTAATCTTCTCCACTTGCTCCTCTGTCATACCTGCTACTAGATCCTTGGCTAGTTTTATGCTGGTGACTTGAGTGGTTAAAAAGTCTTTCGTAACTTGATAGCTACATTCCTTTTCAATCCTTTCAACCACGTAGACTCCATCCATTATCCAATAATAAATGTCTTTTAATCTGTTGAACAAGTCCATGTTGCTGCTCATTTTTTTATTCTGTGTAGAATGGCGCGAATGACAAGCGCTCTGCTCTATATCCGTGGAGCACGGACGTGAACGAAAACATCCCTTACACTCACTTCACATACAATTTACTATCCTCACCAACGAACGAGTAAGCATAAAACACACAAATATACTATCCACACCAACGAACGAGCAAGCATAAACACACACAATATACTATCCTCACCAACGAACGAGCAAGCATAAAACACACAAATATACTATCCTCACCAACGAACGAGCAAGCATAAAACACACACTATACTATCCTCACCAACGAGCGAGCAAGCATAAAACACACACTATACTATCCTCACCAACGAACGAGCAAGCATAAAACACACACTATACTATCCTCACCAACGAACGAGCAAGCATAAAACACACACTATACTATCCTCACCAACGAACGAGCAAGCATAAAACACACACCCATATACTATCCACACCAACGAACGTGCATGCTAACACACACACACACACACACACACACACACACACACACACACACACACACACACACACACACACACACACACACACACATCAGTAAAGAGTGAGTGTTTATAGTCACACTACACTACATTCACATGAATTGGCAAATTGAATAGGTTCTCTTTTCTAGAGATCTGGTTAGCCCTGAAAAGGGCTGTTTTTTTAGAACTGCAAATGCACCTGGTTAATGATGACATCTCCCAGGGCGGGCACCACACACGCATCGCCGGCTCCAGTCCTGCTCCCAATTGATGCGTGTGGTTGGGAGCGCAGAGGGAGGTTGATTGGCTTCACTATCCCACTCCTCAGTTTGAGGGATAGTGAATACTTGTTCCCTTCTTCTTCTATTCAGCACCCTGGGATGCTGACGCCGAGGCTCCCACTCTTGCCTCTGTCTTTCCAATTCCTCCTCCCAGTTTTCTGTCTGGAGGACAGCGACTCTTGGTACAGGTTGTGGCTGTGGCTGTGGTTGTGGATGTGGTTGTGCAGGTGTCCTCACCTCAGGTTTGACCTCACACTGAGGTCTCATGAAGAGGTGAGGCAGGATCCCTCTTTTCTTTTCTTTCTCTTCTTCCTTCTTCTTTTTGCTCTCTTCTTCTTTTAACCTGGCTTCCTCCTGTGCCGCCTCCATAGCCAGCTCATCCAGGAGACGCCTGGCATGCTCCAGGTGCATCTGGAGTTCTAGTAGTTTTGTTAGTCTACTCATTTTGTTGCAGCTGCTACGTCAACGTGGGTAACCAGACTGACGATCGCACCAATTTATATACTTGAAGCACGGACGTGAAGGTAAACATTCCCTAGCACTCAAATTTACCATCACATGTAACGCGCGGACTTAAAAGAAACACTCACGTTGACTTTTTTACTTTTACTTACAAACACAGACAGACACGATTGGACAAGACATAGAAAACAAAGGGTGATTTTTTTAAACATACAAACACACAAATATTTTGTTTTACTGACAAAAGAAACGAAGTGCTTATAGACACACTTCTATTTTCTAATTACAAATTTTGGCAAATTGAATGAGTATGTCTTTTCGAGAGTATTGGGTAGCCCTGAAAAGGGCTGTTTTTTTTGTTCACGGAAGTAATGGCAATCTTTTTTACTGTCTAAGATTGCGTCCCCGTCTGGCAGTAGGCTTTCCTATTGGATACGGTCTGCTTCTGCGAAAAGAGAAAGAGAATTCTTTGGTGTCTACTCGACAGTCCACAAAACCTCTGTCTGGTTCTTGCTGCTGCTGCTGCTGCTGCTGCTGCTGCTGTGTTGTTGTTCTTCTCTCTGCTTCTTCTGAAGTCTGTATTTCTCAGTCCATTCTTCTTGTTCTTTTTTAATTTCCTCTCTAAACATCTCTTCTATCAGACCTTGGACTGTGGAGAGCATCCTAACATTCTCTATTTCTTCAGGCTTCGGTATCAGGTTTAGCCTGACACGATGTAAATTGACGTAAGCTTCGTTCAGCTGGGCTAGTCTGGAAGGCATCTTCATAGGTTGACGAGTCAACAGTGAATGGTCAGACTGGAGACCCACCCGCTTTATATGGTTCAAACGCGGACGCGATAGAAAACATCCCTACTTGGTTTTAGTGTCGGAACGCTATGATAGCGAATGTCATGATGAGGGATAGAAAGAAGTCAAAGAGCATATATTCACAGTGTTTTTTGAAAACAAACGACAGACACATTTTTTTCAAAACACAACATTTTTTATTCAAGTAACAAGTAACAAGTCATAAGTCACAAGTAACAAGTAACATCAAACAAATTATTTTTGACAAGGTTGACAACGTTGTGAAATCATGTGAGATTTCCATTGATGGAAGTCATGAGGCCATTGATGTACACTACGTTTCCTAGCTAAAGACAAAAGATAACTATAATGGTCACAAAACCATCGATCTATTTTCTCATCGTTTCTAGAAGAGTGACGATCAAAATAAGTCACTAAATGTTCTAAAGGATATCCAAGACTGCGTTGATGAAGAAAATATACACAATATTGTCCACACACCATGGAATCTGTGCCTTGTAATTTCACATTATTGTATCGTGTCGTCTGGGCATTTCTTCTCATAAAGTCAATGATATCGTCTTCCAAAGGGGTAATCCATACGAATCAAAATATTCCACACAATTCTCTTGAGGGAAGTAGACGGCAACCCAGTGAGTGCCTGGAAGATGACTTTCGTCCGTGTTGATGACATAAGCTTGATGGTCTTTAGGTTTGCGATGAGGTAGTTCATCTTTGGCGCACACGACAGGATTCCAAGAAGCAGTATACGAACTATTGTTCAAAAGGTAATAAAGTTCCCAGGTATCCATTTTCTGTTGTGTTGTTTTTGTTTTTTTCACAGGTAATGATAAGTCATCAATTCAATTCTGACTTTTTGTTTGAAACGATCTGTCAAGTATCCGTTTCTTTGCCTTGTCTCCGCACTCTGGGCTAAGAGAGCTTCGATGCGATAGATCTCTAGAGTAGTCAGTGGAGGACAGGAATGATCACGCAAGCCTTTATACCACTCATGCAACACGGTTTCTTCTGAGATGAGACTCCAAGCGTCGTCCAGATACTCGTCCAATTTTTCTTCTTGACTCATCATCATACATTTATCGTGTTGAATTTGACTGGGATGATCGTTTTGACATCCGTAACAATATTTCTTGGACAATTCCGTAATTGTATTCGCTAGGTGTTTAGCAAAACAGGACACTAAATGTTGTTCTTGTTCTGGCCATCTGGACTTGACGACTACCTCGTCCTCTTTGACTTGGTCTTGGGGTTCTGTTTTCACGCTATCCTCCCATTCCATGTCCAAAGATTCTCCACTGTTTAAAGAGGGATAGGAGTCTTCCATTGTGTCTAATAGTCTAGAATGACTTCTCTCAAACTGTTGATTTCTATGGTATTATCGAATTCAGCATACAGGATGACGTTGACCGTCTCAGTGAGAGCTTCTGCAAACTGAAGTTCCACACGCAGTTGACCGGATTTTATAGGGTGGAAATGTCCCTCGTCGCTGCCTTGGTCTGGAGTGAAATCAAAGGCCCACAAAGTGTAACCTCCGACATAATCTTCGTACGAAATACCGTGACTGGCGTTGGTTCCTAGTTGCCCCGTAGCTTCGTACAGGGACAAGTACGATCTCAAGTAATTCTTCTGGGCAAAGTTAGGTTCGAAGGGTCTGGTACACAAAGTCTTGCCATCGCGACTGACTTCAATTTTGGACACTCTGTAGTGCTTAAACTGGAAAGGATTTTGATCGTGGGCTCCGTTGAAGGCTGCATTACTGACGATACCAACGATTAAACGTTTGGGTAACTGTCCTTGGAACAGATGATCTTCGATCTTGGATCGGAGTCCAGCAGCAATGGTGAATGTTTTCACTTCGACACGTCGTATCGGATATTTGGCGGTCGATCTGCTCAATGTTTGACTGATGTCGTTTCCCGCTTTAGGTAACACTTCTACACGTCGCACGTAAAGTCTGGCTTCTTGGATGATGGTTTTGTACTCGTTGGCTTGAGCCATCAAATGGAAAGCGACACTGCTGCGATTGAGTCTCAGGCGAATATCCACTCCGTTCAGCAAATACTTCTCTTGCAACCACATGTCCAAATGCAAACGATCCATCAGTTCTAAACTACGACCTTGCAGGATTTTCCTTCGACGATCGTTAAAACCCACATTGTGAGGATCGTCATCGGCTGTCAGGGCTCTGTCGTTAAACGTGTTCTCACCTGCGGTGTCAGGTTCCCATACCACGCAAGCATCCAGATGAGTGTTCTTGACCTCTTTTCCGTACGTCAAGAGATTTTCTAGGTACGCTCGGTAAGGGTAAGTATCCGTGCTACTGCTGATCAGTTTGTTATTCAAGTACAAATCCACTTCGCTGAACAAGGAATGCATGAAATTGTTGACGGGAGCTACTGCGGCATCGGCTCCCGGATTGGTGTTGTCGGTTTTGATCACTTTCAGCTTTAGATACAAGTAACTATTATTCAGATCGATGTAATCTTCGGGCTGTCCTTTGATTTCAAACTCGATGGGAGCGGAATCCACCAAAGAGGAGACGGGATGAAATTCGACCCATTGGGATTCTTGCATCGTCATCATGGTGGGTGGCATGGCAAACAGATCCAGTTCCGACTTGGAACAAGCACAAGACTCTCGGTGCATCATTTTCCTTTTTTTAATAATCAAAAACGTCTAACTCTCGGACGGTTTTTCTTTTCTTTGTCTTTCTAGCTCTAGGGGCGTGAAGTCCTCTGAAAGGGTGTTTTCGTCGTCTTTTTCTGCCTTGTCCTTGCTGTGGCCTCAGGGAAGCAGGAATGCCTAACTCAGCATTGCCCAGGGCATTTATAGGAGTTTCTCGCCGACCCAAAAGGTCTTTGCCCGTTTGAAGCAAAACATTTTTGCCTGCTCTCAAGAAAGCTTCTTTGGGGCTTTGTTTGTCAATGATGACATTTTGGAGAAATTCTTTACCTTGCGTCAACGCGGCATCTTTTAAGGCGTGCAATCCTCGTGTCACCATCGGTTTCAAAATGGGAACCACTGTACGAAAGGCCGATTTGAGCATATCACCTAAACCATGTCCTCGCTGTCGAGCAACTCCTTGGTACACAGGATACATGACTGACAAAAAGTTAGAGTAATCGTTTTCGAAAATGGAGTTTCACTGTGACTTTCCCTTTGGTGAATGGAATATTTTGTCCCAGATCTCCTTTTATAGTAATGTTGACAGTGTCGAAATACGGCTTACTGACGGACAAATAGTGAGGATTTACAAATTCACGGTGAACGTGATAGGTGTTTCCACCTTCCTCGTCAGCCTTCGTGGCAGAATCCACTTTGAAAGGAATGACACGCAGTAACGGTACGGAGGTGTGTCCCACTACGTTGTACTCCACCACATCGGAGTACACAAAAATCAAATTCAGTCCTAGGTTCATTTCTACAGGGAATCGAAAATATTTCGCAAAATCCACGTTACTGGTCACGGCTGGTATTTCGTTTGCAATCTTGATTAACTTAGGGTCTCCACCCAAAATGTCATACAATTCAGGACAAAATGTAATGGCCAATACTTTTTCTTCAGAAAATTTCATCAGTAGGCGACGAGATATTTTGTGGTACTCGATTGTGACACTTTTTTTGGCTTTCTCCAAAGCTTTACTAAACATGAAATTGAACCTCTCAGCTATGGTGTTCACCAAATGTTGACCACTAAAATAATAACCTGCAGGAATTTTCAACAGATAAGTGGTTCGTTTAGTTATGGGGCTTGGTGTTTTGATAAAGTCAGCTACACCACCAGTACTAGCGCGTTCATCCATGACTTGTTGCACTTGATCGTCCCAAACTTCTATCGTCAAAGTGTTTTGATTTTCGACGATGTTTTTGATTTGTGTAGGGTGAATAATTTCTACCAAAGCCACTTCCCAATGGGCTTCGTGATCCAATCGGATGGCCTGAGGTAATTTGGCCGAGAAACAGCACAAAGTGTTATTGGGAAACACCTCCATGGAACTGTCGCTGGGTAACGTTAAGTAAAATTGGTTGTTCATAATTCCACAGTTCTAGTATCCGAGGAGTCACTGGAAGTTAGAGGAGTGTCTAAAAGAGGATGGTTAGGGTGACTGTTGGAACTGACGTTGGACACAAGGCTCCCGTTGTTGTTGTTTCCGTTAGAGGAATATTTCAGAGACGGATTGGGAAGAAGGTAACCAATGCAACTGCTGAGTAAAATGGTCCACAATTGTTTATCTCCTTGTTGCAAACTCAAATTGGCAATGGCAGCACCGATGACACAATACACCACAAAGATTTGGCAGAAAAAGACGATTTGAGTTTTAGGCACACGTTCTCCACACCACACCCACAAGGGTTGTTTTTGTAGATCTTGCAGAGAAGAACTGGGGGAAGGAGTGGTCACTGCAGTAGCTGAGACTGTGTTGAAGGGCATGATGGTCACTTCTTTTTATAGTCGATGAGTTGCGAAGCGTCGATCCAAGAGTCAAAACTGGGAGGATATCCTTTCCAACGTACTTTGACTTCTTTGACACGTTTCTTTCCTACTTTACGAGTTCTTCGATCGAGAATGCTTTCGATCTCGTACACGTCGTCTTCTTTTTTGGTCACACGTTGTAACTCGGGTAAGTAAAACGTTCCTTTTAACACTTCCCCGTTCATGTCTTCTAATTTATAGACGGGAGGATAACGACCACGCACACGTTCAGTGACACGAAACAATTCGGTGGTCCAATTGGGTAAGTAACCTTTGTCGAAAGTGCGTTTGGTTTTGCCAATGCGTACCCAATCTCCCGTGGCCAACACTCCACCTTTCTTGGGGACAGGCACTGTCGTGGACGGTCCAAACAGGCACTCGAAGACGGTCACTTCGTTGTCGGGAGTCACTTCTTGGGGGGCACGTCCAATGCTCCGATGGTAAGATTGGTTGTACGATTGAACGAGGTGTGGCAAGACGTCAATGTACTTGAGAGTGTGTTGATGCGTAAAATATTTCCACATGCGTTCTTTCAAGGTGCGTTGAAAACGTTCCACGATGCTGGCTTTGGTTTCGGATTCTCGGTGGTGAAAAAATGAATGTCACGTTTCTTCAATTCTTTTTGGAAAGATTGGTTCAGAAATTTGGTGCCTTTGTCAGTTTGCCATCGAAGAGGGTGACGCCCGCTTTGTTTCAACACCAGTTGGAGGGCTCGCACTAACTCACTGCTCGATTTGGAAGTCAATGGTACGACCCAAGCAAATTTGGAAAAGACGTCGATGACACAAAACAAATATTTGTAGCCACGATTGTAGGTGGCTAAATGAGAGACATCGGCTAAATCTGCTTGCCATTGGTGATCGATACCCTCCACTTGGGTGCGACTTCTGGAAAATTTTCGTCGAATGGGTTTGTGTAAGGTGTACGTGGCTTGTTCTTGTAACCAGCGTTGCACCTGAGGTAAACGGATACTTTTCAGTCGAGTTTTGGCAGCACGATACAATTTCTGAACTCCTCCGTAACCTGCAGGATGAGCTGGATGGTAGTAAATGCTGGTTAACACCTTCTCCATGTTTTAATAAGTGATCCAATTTTCACGAATGCTAGTCTGAATGGAAGGAGGGGGTGGTTTGGAAACGGTCTTACGTGTCCGATGTGCCACGGGCGTAGAAGTGGAAGGTAGTGGTGGTGGTGGTGGTGGTGGTAATGGAATGGCTTTGGTCTTCTTTTCTTTTTCACTTCTGGTTTCCCTTCTTTCTTTTTCACCTCTGTCGAAGGTGGAGTAGACATCATCTTTTTAACCCAAGCTTTAAGTTCTTCTCGTTGCGGTGTAGGGGAAGAGGTCAACAAGGACGCTGCAATCTTACTTGGAATGGGAACTGCTGACGGTGTTTGAAAAACTTCTCGTGCCTCTTCTTCCTCAGGCCTTCGTGGGGTTGTGTCTGTCTTGACCACTGGTGTTGGTGGTAGTGGTGGTGATGGACTTTTCATCAAGGCCTTAAAATCTTTCAGAGTGGGTGAAGCTGTTTCGTCTAAAGCTTTCTGGTGAAAGAGTTGCAGTCGTTGCAACAACTGACCGTACCGTTGCGATTTTTCCGTTTCTGACAAATCGCTGCGATCCATCAACGATTGCAATTCGTGTTGTATCTGGGACATCTCGGTCAAATGAGGATTGGGAGGTAAATGTGGGGTTCGTTGTTCTTGCCAACGATGGTATTCCATCCATCGTTTGTAAGGGACTAAAGCTAGTTTTCGTCCTTCCATCAGATTTCAAGGATCACGTCTGAGATCTTTTGATTTCAGAGGTCCCTTTTATCTTCTTGGTCTTTTATTTTGGAATTATGGCAGGTATAATATGTCCCATGGCACTCAATATAGGTTTCGCTACATTGGTAATAAGTCCTAACAGGGGTAAAAATCCTCCACGTTGCACCAACATCTTTTTCTTTTGACCAATGGGTATTTTCTTTTGGACCATTTGGCGAAGAACGTGTCGATGTTTGGCTAAGCAATTTTCTGATGTTTAGTCAAAGGTATTGTGCCTTTCAAGACGTTCAGACAACATTCGCTCACCGTATCGATGACATCTTTGGAGGCCGTTTGAATGAGTTTTTTTCGCATGGGTGGAGGAGCTTTGGACAGGACAGACAACATGTCCCAATGTTTGACCAAACGAGGAGGCAGTCCTTTCCTTTTCTTTCCTTTGGGGGTAGAAGAGGAATGTCTTTTGCGGGGTGACATCTTTGTTTGTTGATTCTGGGACACACACCAAAAATACACTAACGTCGATGACTTGTCACACAGCCTTTTATCCTTTTGGGGGACTATCGCTTTGTCATAAAGGTGACGATGTGTTTTCCAAAATCACCAAAGAATCCTCCTCTTTGGTGACTCCTCTTTTTCTTTGGACGAGTGTGCCTTTTCTGGGGTGACGTCGATGTTTGACTAAGCGTTTTTTTCGCATGACGAGACTGTCTTTTTCTTTTCTCTTTCTGGACAGAAGAACGACGATGAGGGGACATCTTTTGATCCACAACATACACTAAAGTCCATGGTTTCACATGCGTCTTTTTATCTTATTTTTTTTGGAGCCTGTCCTTTACCCTTGTGACAAACTTGTCACCTATCTTATCGAATTCAAGGAAAGGGCCAAAGAAACCTCCCTTTTGGTAGCTTCTCCTTTTCTTTGGACGAGTGTGTCTTTTCAGAGAGTGTCGCCGATGTTTGACTAAGCGCTTCTTAGGATGACGTGACTGTCTTTTTCGTTTTCCTTTTCCTTTTTGGACCGAAGAAGAAGAACGACGATGGTAACGGTGTACACTTCTTGGAGGGAACATCTTTGGACGTGCAGTAGCACAAAAAATACTGATCCGTATGGTTTGCCTCAGGTCATTTTATACTGGAATGCGTCGCCACTGATTGTCTTTACGTCGTATCAACTTGATGACAGGTAACACACGCCGTGGAGGAGTTCGCAACGGACTAAATCGAGACAGTTCTTGCTTGGACAAATCCAGTAAACTCTGTAACACACCCGTTCTCTCTTGGACTTTGACTTTGGGGGCAGGTACTTTGTGAGCCGCGGCTACTGCCGCTAAAGAGGAAGAGGGTGTCACTGCTGGAGGAGAAGTTGTTGGAGACACTCTCTTGCGAGTAGAAGCTGTTTTCTGTGGGCTTTTCTTTTTCTTTTTCTGAGGTTGTGACCTGGTCTTGACACCCTTGCTCTTTTTCTTTTTCTTCTGGGTACGTTTGGGTGTGGCTTTTTTCTTGGGGACAACTTTGGGAGCATTAGGATCCCATTTTAAGAGGGAACGAATGATGACACCTCCTAAAGATCCACTTCCTCCAGGTTTCAAAATGATTTGCTTTTTGGTTTGAGTGTCGATGCGAGGATCGGCTAGTTGCGTCAAGGCAACTTTGTTTCTCTCAAAAAAACGTTTGGTTTGATGTGGAATCTGAATGATGCCTTGCAGTAATTGACGTGCTGTCACCGTAAACCATCGTAAGACTTCTTTGAGACTAGCTTCTAAGACACGAGCACGTATTTGTGGATTTTTTTCGCGACTGATGCCGTACAAGGCACGAATCAATTTAATGGGAAGATGAGACTGAAGGGACGTCATGTTGACAATGTGTGAGACAGAGTCCAAGTGACCGAGGTTTTTATAGATTTTTTGGGGTGATTAAGTCGACGACGGAGACGTGTACACGATAGGTCCTCCGTCTTGGCACCAGGGGTGAAACAGATGGGTACGAAATCGCAAATAATCGGGAGTAGTGGGTTTTAAATCCACGAGTAAATAAGCGTGTGGGGTTTGAGTGGCATCGTCGTACGCATGAATCAGCCAAGGCGTTCCTAACTGTTTGGCTAAGACTTGTACTTGCGATTTATCTCTAGGGCTTTTAAACAACACCAAGTAATGAGCATTGAGACTGATGGTACGATAGGCTTTACTTTGTTGAAACAAATTTTGGGTAATGTAAATGACACTGGCATTACGATGATGCCCTTTGCGCGTAAACCAGACATGTCGTCAAAAATAACCAAATGAGTTTGACTAGGGTCAGACACGATTCCGTCGTCTTCGACAGGAATGCCTTCCACAAAGACGATGGAATCGCCTTGACTTTCTCGCAGAAGGCTGTACACCGATTGCCACTCTTTATAGCACCACACGATTCGTTGAGGATGACGATCGATCAAATTATGTTTATGTTCGATCAAACGTTTGACAAATTCGGTTTTGCCTGAACCGCTTGGTCCAGCAATAAGCATGTTAAAGGGATGGCGAAGATACAAGGCCTCCCAACTAGTCCGATCTACGTGTTCGTCAATGACTTTGACAGTGGAGGAAGAGGGAGCAGAGACAGTAGAGGTAGCCATAGTAGTAGTGTAATAAAATGTCACTTGTGACACGAAGACAGACAAGATAAGAGTTTTTATACTTTTTCAGGACACGTTTATTGTCATCTTTATTGGTGAACAACACGAAAGACAAAAATACATAAAAGCCATATGGTTAAGTACAGGAATAAAAAACACAACAAAACGACCATAGTGGAATATAAACAAGTCTCTGTACAACATTTTTGTGATCAAGAGGTGAAATCGTAGGAGTAGTGTGTAATGTTCTGAGAGTCTGTACATTCCTTGGTTCAGTCACACAAGGGTCCTCCCGAAATGGTCTTTCAGGAATGTCAATGACAGTCCTGTCTTGAAGAGAGTGGTTTTCCTCGGTGACAGACTGTTCTTCTGGTATTGACACTAACACAGGTTTAAAAGTGACTTTTTTCACGGAACGTTTTAATGTTTTAGGATTACAAATCTTTGGCATAGTGTGCCACTTCTTTAGTCCAAGCCTCAAACCCCTAACTTTTCCAGTCACGTACATCTGTCCAGTGAGGGTGTAAGTCACAAGCTACACACACGTCGTCGTACACATCTTCAGTGCCTAAAAGTTGACGAATCTTGTTTTCCCGTAGAGGTTGAGAAGTATCCAAATGAAAGCGCAAAGCTTTGAGCAGAATGAGTCTCTCGTGGACATTTAAAGGGATCACTTTCATATTTTGTTTTGGAGTAATAGGTACTGTTCGTAAAGAGTCCACAAAGAATCAGCTGGTAAACGAAATCCCAGAAAGCAAGTCACTAAGACACACACTACACGTCGACCCCAATTCAATGGAGACAGTTCTCGTAATAGGTGTTGGTAATCCTCTACCGTTTGAATACTGTCATTGAGTTCCTTCCACGGAATCTGTTGTATCACGAATGATAAAGGTCGTGGCATGGTAGAACGTTTTTATACCCTCTTTTTTCGGCTGCTATAAGTGTACTTTTTGCACAGAAGTGGTCGTATTCCGTCGGCGTATTCAAAATATTTAGTCACTAACTTGCACATCACACGTCGTTCAGAAGTTTCCTCTTCAACTAAGTTTACATTGTGTACAAGATTTTGGTAACCCTCTAACTCTTCTTCTGGAATTCGTTGCAGTAAGTGTACCTGGTAGTAAAAATAATCACTATCAACAACACAATCCTTCTTGCTCACGAGTAGTTTATCAATGTCTGACCACTGGAACACTTTCATCAGAATCAATCCTCTTATAGCATTTAGGTACCAGTGGTTCCAACATCGGTGACGTAACGGATGCAATGATTCTTTTCGTTTCACTTGTATTTTGACGAACTCACGGTAAATGCG
>JAECUM010029960.1:0-17880 GCA_016617855.1 Megalonaias nervosa
CAAAGCCTGACAAAGCCCGACAAAGCCACACGAAGCCCCACAAAGCCCGACAAAGCCAGACAAAGCCACACAAAGCCTGACAAAGCCATACAAAGCCAGATTTAAAAAGTGTATTTATATTGTTAATTATATTGATAAATTAACTTAGCAGAAAGACATATTTATGCAGATTTAAATGACCGAAAATTGGGCGACAAAGTTCGAATTTCGAACAATCATAAAGTATTGATAAAGTATGACACAGTCATGTTGGAAATGTTTGTTATTATTTTATAAATTGATTTTTCGACTGATTATCGAAAGAAAATTCAATTTTCCAATATATGTTATAACGAGTTGTCAATTTGTATATACTTTTGTCTATATTCGACACCACATAACAAAGGTACACAAAGCCAGAAAAAGTCATATTAGGAAGATGTATTTATATTACAATGTAAGATTGATGAATAAATCAACCAAACCGAAAAACTAGGGTTATATATATATATATATATATATATATATATATATATATATATATATATATATATATATATATATATATATGTATATATACCCCCCATTAATAGACCGCAGTTTGGGAGATAAATTAATTTGGATAATAACAAAGTCAGACAAAATCATATTTGAAATAGGTTTTTTATTTGTCAGGGCCGCGCGATTCACTCAAATCCTGACGACAGTTTATCAGATACAGACATTTTAAAATAATAAACATTTCATAATACCAGAACAATTTTTAAAGAAATTTTAAAATCAGATTGTTAATTTTACACCGAATCCGATTTACAGCTGTAAAGTGTTATCACGATATGAGCATTTCTTTTTTCACAGTCATTAAAAAATCCATTGTAGTCATTATATAATTGAAATAAGTAACTTAATCTGACTTTATTTGTGTGTACTTTAGCCCATTTCATTGGATTTTAGTAACTATCTACGATGTCGAGGTACTAGTATTAGTATGGATGAGTAACTAGATGTGCATTTCGTTTTCATAATTTTTATTATTGGATTTCCCCCAAAATTTGTTTGTACTGATGATTACTTAATAATTTTTGTAAAAAAAAAAATGTTTATTTGATTTCTCTGACTTATTTTTACATATTAAATTAAGTGTCAACAATTTTTCTTATCAATTCCATACCTTGCTGGCATGAAGGAAGGAGGGGTTATTTAAACAGTGTTTCACAACATTATAGCATTTGCTATTTCTTAAAAGATGTAAATTTTAAGAGTTTTCAAAACAAGAGCTTGCCTCTATCGCTTGAAATATAGTAATGAAATTTGAATCTTGTGGAAAATTTCATTCTACATAAAGCGTTTATGACCGGGGTATGGATTACAATTCGTCATATGACAGGCTTCCGCAAATTACATCATATCAAAATAGCAGTTAGAAGCAATTTTCATTTTTAAATCTATGTTTAATTCAAATGGTTTTTAGTTTCAAGTTTGCGTAGAAACTCACTTATCATAAATTAATAAATGAAAATATTAGTAAAATGCTTATTATACCAAAACCCATATATGCAAATGTTAATTATTATCGCTTTGTTTCTTTGACTTGGGGCAGTGTCGCCTCCAATAAGTTTTGTCCCCAAGACGTATCGGTCCTACTAAACACCGCAAAGACGCACAAAGACATATATAACTATTGTGAATTATATTAAATATTAAATCATGTATTTTCTCACACATTTTCTTCTTATCATTATTTGTACATTATTTTAACACTCTAAAAATATTTAATTACGGTTAGTTTAATGTAAATTTATACAAATATCTTCCCAAATGGAGGTTGAATTTTCTTATTCAGACATTTTAAAATAATAAACATAGTCCTTCCGTTTGGTTAATTTATTCGTCAATATAATTTACGATATACATTTGTCTAATATGACTTTGCACGACTCTGTTTTGTGAGGCTTTGTGTGGCTTTGTCGGGCTTTGTGTGACTTTGTCAGGCTTTGTATAATTAGGACGTACTGAAATATTGCATTTTCTTTCGATAATCATGCAGATGAACAATTTATCAAATAATAAACATTTTACATACGATTTTGTCATTATTCGAATTCAAACTTTGACGCCAAATTTTATTCGGTTATTTAATTCGGCATAATGATTTTGAAAACTAATCTTTCAGTTTGGTTACTTTATTCGTCAATATAATTTACAGTATAAATACACTTGACTAATATGACTTGTATGACTCGGTCAGGCTTTGTGAGGATTTGTCAGGCTTTGTATGACTTTGTCTGGCTTTGCATGATTATGATATACTGAAAATTGCATTTTCTTTCGATAATAAGTTAAAAGAACAATTTATAAAGTAATAAATATTTTACATATGATTTTGTGAGACTTTGTTATTACTTTGTCATTATTCGATTTCGAACTTTGTCGCCCAATTTTCGGTCATTTAAATCTGCATACACATGTCTTTAGGCTAAGTTAATTGATTCATCAATATAATTAACGATATAAATACACTTTTTAAATCTGGCTTTGTGTGGCTTTGTCAGGCTTTGTGTGGCTTTCTCAGGCTTTGTCGGGCTTTGTGTGGCTTTGTCGGGCTTTGTCAGGCTTAGCAGTATTTAGTAGGACCGGTACATACACATGTTGACTGCCCTGTCATGCGGTCTACCTCGGTAATATTGTAACAGTGCATAACAGTTTCCGAACCATTGCTATCAGCAACAGCATAACACGGTATGTGCCGCGAATTAAAAAACTGATTTTTTTCTTTTCTTGGGGCAATACAATCGCAATGTAACAATGTGTAAAATATCAAGTTGGTAATTTCTATAAATGATCATTGTGAAGATTGACTAAATAGACACATGCAATACTAGCTCATACTTGTTTGAATACTCCAACAAAAATTGTGGGTTTTGTGGGCTCTGTTGGTTGTGGGCTTTGTGGGTTTTGTTAGAACTGTGGGTTTTGTGGGCGTTGTGGTCGCTGTGGGTTTTGTTGGATTTGTGGTTTTTGTGGGCTTTGTGGGCTTTGTTGATTGTGGGTTTTGTGGGTTTTGTCAGGAGTATATAAGGCTTTGTGGGCTGCTTGTGGGGGTTCAGTCAGCTAGCAGCGATCAAACTAGGTACATCACAGTTATTGTGAGGTTTTTTTTAGTTTTTTTTTTTTTTGTTTTATTTTATTTTATTTTTTTGTTTAGTTTATTATAGAGTTATGTAACTTTAAGCAGTATTTTGGACAGTAAATTTTTTTGTTAAAGTTTATTTAAGCACAAAGCAATATTTATTTAAGAAATTAATTTTTTTATTTTTAATTCTTTTCTCTCTTCCAAATTATATGCGTTCTAGTCACTTCTAATTTATTTTTATAAGCAAACTAGATATTGTTATATCATTTGTTATTTAAACCTCAGTTATATGGTCAAGTGAGTGTTGTCCTCATAGACCAATACTTTTATTTATTTCTTAATTTTTTTTTTGTCTTTATTTAATTAGTTTTATGAAGCTAAAGACATACAGAGAAGTTTCTCTACATTACAAAGATATAATTCCTTTTCTTAAACTATAGGTCCAACAAAGTTCTTAGGGAAATAGAATGTTTAAGTCATTGTGAGTGTTTTCCTCACCGACTTGACATTCTAAATTCAATTCAACAATACTTGATTAATCTAGCAATCTATAAAAACATAATTTATTTAAATTTCTATTTTTTAATTTACTAGCTGTCTAAGTCATTGTGAGTGTTTTCCTCACCGACTTGACAGCCAATTTACTTCCATCTATATTAATTCACTTCAAATGAGTATTAAGCTAGAGTTGAAGTGTCAAGTCAAGCAAGTGTTTTCCTTGCAGATTTTACATTTCACATATTACAGTCAAGTCATATTTTCTCTTCTGTAGTAAACTTCATTGCAACGAAATCCAAATATGGTAACTCTTATATAATTTTCATTCATCAAAAGAAGTAATAATATAATGAACTAATAGTGCTAATGTGTACCCTGACATTGCGTGAAATTATTTTATACCATTCTGTACCTCAAGACAATGATGGTATTTTGGCTTAGTGCACAAAACAACAAGACTGTCATGGTTATGAACCGACTTTATTCAATGTTTCTTAATAAATGAATCATCTTGTGTTGTGGTTGAAAAGAAATCAAGAGTACGAGTTTACTCCATTCTCCCCTCCTTAGTCAGCTGATAAGAAGCATATTCATCCCTGGTGCCATACTCCAGTGTAGTATTATCAGGACCTAGCTCGGCCGTTGCAATATATATATATATATATATATATATATATATATATAGAGAGAGAGAGAGAGAGAGAGAGAGAGAGAGAGAGAGAGAGAGAGAGAGAGAGAGAGAGAGAGTTTTCAGCAAAATTTAATTTCCGTGTCTGAATGTAATGCAGTTTCTGTTTATTTGTTCAAGCTCACAAAGTGCTGCTGCAATTATAGCTTCTGTGGGTACACACAATCAAACGGATGGAAACTCTTATATTTTCATATGTGAAAATATAAGAATGAAACAGGTATGAAACGTATTTCGCCAGTAAGTTTATATTTTGCACCCTTAAATAAACAACAGAAACTTAAATGTTTACTTATCATGTGGTTGAGAGGGGTATAGTACCTGAGACTACATCAGACAACATTCCTGTAGGAGGGCATTTCTTAAGGGATTAGGCAATATTAGGTGTACTACTGCACATGACGTCACGTGACGTCAGATAACTTCAGCATTTTTCAATACATTCCATTGAAACAGGTGTTATGATTACTGGTAGAGTATCTCAGTGACAAGAGGAAATGCATACTATCCAAAATTAAATCCCTGATGTTAGCCAAACGGAACTCCAAAGGTGCTATGTGATCCAGTAATCTTTTAATTATGACCACTACTGGTCTCAAAAATGGAAAGCAAGTAATTAACTTGTAATAGTATTTTCGGACACGGTTCACGTGAACGTTAACACATTAATCCAATTTTGGTTTTAGTGGATTTTAAAGGCCATGTGAGAAAGCAATTTAAAAGTTAAAGTATCGCAAATAGAGTTGGTCATTGAAGGTCCACACATTGCGAAAAATTGGAAACAAAATGGAAACATGGTTGCTCCATAAATTGCAAGCACATGGGTACAAAACAAAACTAAAGACTTCAAGCACATGGCTACAAAACAAAACTAAAGACTTCAAGCACATGGGTACAAAACAAAACTAAAGACTTCAAGCCGCAGTAACAACCATATGAGATAATATTATAAATAGTAATATACGAAGTTCGCATGCGTGCATATTTGCAGTGAAGTATAGACATATTCACAAACGAAAAAGAATGAAAGAAAAAACATGGCTATGCAGTGATTTCCTTTCTAGTGTGAAATGAAACGAAATAAAAATAAAAATGTTTTAAATTCACTGCATTGGTTTGCATTGGAGAATATTGTACAAACACGAGGAGAAAACGACTCCACAGTTCGTTTTGTGACTGTTTTTGTTAGTGGATGACCGCCAAGGACTGGCGGTGAATAAATACACCATATTTTTAATGCATAAAATCAACCAAGAAAACCAAATAAAATCTTAATGGTATTTGTAGTTCACATACAGACGGACATGAGAGCGAACATTCATCCTAGCTCAATAACCGAACGTTGATGTTGATTGCTGCATGTGCTTAAGGTGTTGCACAGCTACGTGGGGGTACCTGGTTTGATTCCAAGACGATCAGCTGTGTCGTTTTCTTAGGCAGAACACATTACTCCCACTACTCCTTCCCACCCCCTACCACCAAAGCAAAGAACAAAAACCTAACCAAAGCCACTAGTCAAAATATCTTACAGCGGGGAGCTTTACTGATCACTGACATCTCACTTCTGTCCGTTTGGGTTCGGATCAAGCGCTCGGCCAACATGTGTATTTAAGAAAGCTTGCCAGTTGCTTCCCGTAGATATTTGGCTCTTGCCAGGGTTTTCCCGGTTTCTTCATCCACCAGATATACTGGCCGCTATGTATAGCCTATAATGTGCTGAAAAAACTCAATACAAGAACAACAACTTTACACGCCGGCGAAAGTAGTGAAGGTATGGCATCAGAACATTTATCATTATTGACAGATAAATGAACACGGTAAGAAAAGATGGAGAACGGTACGGCCATACTGTCGAGAACCTGACAGTTTCAACAGTCGCAAAATGTCACTACTGCCCAACATAGGCCATTCAACGGAATTTCAGTAAGATCATTCCTGTGATCTTTGGCACAGTAAGTCATTTTCGGATCGATTACAACTTTCAAATTTATCTGACTTGAATGGTAGATGTATACATGGATACATCGATCGTAACAAGGCATGATAAAGGGGTGACAGCTGGTGGAGCAAATAAAATATAGAATAAATCAAAGATATAATTTAACGAAAATAAAATGAATCTTAAGTGGAAAACGCGAAAAATTCCTAACCATAGACAAAGTAATATATTCTTTGGTGTGTCGCTTTTAATTTCTAACTTTCCGAGGTCAATATTCGTCACGGAAGTAGGGGAGTGCAATCTGATAGGTGGGCACTTAAAATATATGTTTGTTGGGGGAGGGGGTGTTTCAAAGTATAGGTACAAAGTAAATCATAAACAAACCTCTAATTATATGTTGTTTGTAATGGTTCTTTTCCCTTACTTTTTATTATTTATTGTTTTGTTTTTGTTTTTATTGTTTTGTTTTTGTTTTTTTTTGTTGTTGTGAGGCGGGACTAAGGTCGATTTAAATGTATCCCCTCCTCAGCAAATATTCACTAATCTCTTGGATATCAGAAAAGTAGGTCAGTGCTCGCTACATTGCATAGGTACTAACCTATTTATCTACATACCTGCGTGCCTGTACACATGCATATATGCATACATACATGCATACATACATACATACATACATACATACATACATACATACATACATACATACATATCATTAAGAGGTTAGTGTTAGGACTGGTCGACCTGGTGTCAGAATAATGTGACTTGGTGGGACAGCATGCTACTTGTCTGCGGCATGATGCCCCAGTGCATCACTATAAACTGCCACACGGCAGACATCATAGCGATATGACTGAAAATCTACGTTAAAAATCCAAATCACACACACATTTTGTAGTCATCTGCCTGATCGTCTGCGTCGTTTCCTTAGGCAAGACACTTTACACCTATAGCTCTCCCACCCCCACCCCATCCCAAAAGCAAAGAAAGAAAAACCCTGTAATATCTCACCTCTGTCCGCGTGAATTCGGGTCACCAATAGCTTCCCGTGGGTCAGTGATTCTTCCCGGGGTTTTCCCCGGTTCTTCCTTCACCAGATAAACTGTCCACTATGTATGGCCTGTCATGTGCTGACATTACACCCACAACAACAGCCTTAACACCAGCGTATCTCAACCAAACCAGAAATATTCTTGTACGTCTCTTGATACATACCAACCGTTTCTCTGCTGCAGCTCGACACAGAAGATATTTAAGATCTGCAGTAATAGTGGTAGTACTAGCAGAAGCAGCAGCTAAATAGTATCGGCAGAAGCAATTATAGTACTAGAAGTAATAGCTGCAAAATCAGATGCAATACTTGTCGTGGTAATGTATGTAACAGTAGTGGTTGTGTAAGCAACAGTAGTAGTGTCTTAAGCAGCAGCAGTACGAGTTATCTTTTGTAAATGAAAATCAGCAGAATTCTCTCTCTCTCTCTCTCTCTCTCTCTCTCTCTCTCTCTCTCTCTCTCTCTCTGTATAGGTACTATGCATGAATGAGTCATAGCAGACGAGTCTATTGTGGGTCCTTAATTATGAGAAATAACTTTGAGTTTCTATCATCTTGTTTTTAATACAGACATTAAATCAGAAGAATTATAAGAAAATCATGTCAAGGAGATATTATCGTTCTCAAACAATATTATTCAAGATCAAGGAAAATAGAAAAGAAAGATTATAAATACAATAAATGAATTACTTGAAATATGGATGTAATATCAGTCCTGGTTGGAATAATAGCATAAAAATTGTTGGTTGATATTGATTGTAATAGGTTAATAAATTATGAATCCAACAGTCTTGCGATGAAGATATGTCAAATGTATAATGTTGGCATTTGTGTGTATTAGCCGCGAGCAATGGTAAGGAACAAGATAAAGTCAGCAGTTACTACTATAACTTCAAGCCCACATTCTAATTTCGAACAGCGGTGAGTTGTTTCAGATGTTTGGGGGACATCTGCGATCGATTGCTCGCTCAAGTTTTGACAGCTAATAAAGACTTCTTTTATGAAATGTAAATGCCTGTGATTGCGAATGAAGTTTAGATAAAATGTGATGTGATTTTGCAAACCTTGAATGAAAGCCCAATGACTGAGTGTCAACATCAGTAATTATGGGGACACTAAAATTTTAAATCTGACACTATGGTGGCTATTGGAATTTACCATTAAGCCACCATTTTGAAAATATGTCCCTACTGTGGTGAAAGGAATTTAATGATAAAAATGTCCATAAGATTAATATTAGATGACATAATATCGGTTATGGGAATTTAACACTGTAGGTTAGAATGGCGGTTATGAAATTTGAACATTACGCCGCCATTTTGAGAAAATGTCATTACAGAGATAAAGGAAAGTTAATTTTAAAAATGTCCATAGGTTTATCATTATGGAGCATTTTGGGATCTTATGGGTATATATACGGGAATTGAATATTAATTGGATCCAAAACACATCCGTCTTACCATCATTATTAAGGTAAGCTTGTGTCCACAAACTTCGTATGGGAAACCAAGTTGGTCTCTGTAATCTTAAGTCTAAGGAGGTTTTTTTGTCTTCCTTTTTTATAATTTAAGATGGTACGGTCATAGAGGTATCTCGGGATTCCCTAGCTCTTAGATTCATGAGGTAACAAGAGTTGCGAAGCTTCACTCATTATTAACAATAGACCATGATATATTATATAGCCGTCTCCAGCATAAATTTGGTATTCACGATACTTACTATGGTTCAAGACCTACTTAGTCAACAGGGTATAAATTGTGTCCGCAAATGGAAAACATTCAAGCCCAGTTGATCTATGTTTTGATGTTCCACATGGCTCTGTTCGTAGGCTCGTTCTCTTCATTCTATACACTCAGCCGCTCTTAAGTGTCATAGATACACATCCGGTGTCTCACAAGTTGTACTCTGATGACACTCAAGTATACATAACTAACTTCCTGAGTGATTTTGAGGCTACCGTGCAATGCGTAGAGAGGTGCATTTCCGATGTTATGACATGTAATAAACTGCATATGAATGATGAACAAACTGAGGCCACCCAAATAACATATTTGCTAGCCAAGGTTCCTATAACCCTATCTACACCTTGGCATATCGAGCAGATATTTCTGTGCTTTGGGTCTGTTAATTTCCTTGGATGCGGCGGCAAGCCACCGCATCCAATCAAAATTAAGTTGTTCAAATTTGAACACTGTTCCTACGTGATGAGACAATGGGATCACACAACTTGAATGGACTGATAAATAAGCACTTTTCCAGTGCCGGTCCGTGTTTGCACAAATACCTTTCACTCAAACAGACCTGTAATGGCTTCCCTCTGGTACGTAGTCATACATTCGATGTTAAACTTACAAAGTATCCTTTTTAGGTCAATTGCCACACCGTTTTCGGCCGACGTACAATGCACCACGCTGTTTGTTTAGTTGGCATTACATACTAAGGGAAGCAACACATGAAACCCAATAGATGTCTCTAGGACAAAGCACCGATGTAACTGTTCGATCCGCCAAGGTGTAGATAGGGTTATCGGAACCTTGGCTAGCGAAGATACCCAATTCACTACGCACTTTCTCGCTCATATCCTTTACCTCAAAAACAATAAGTATCAGCAACACCAACATTAAATTTACAGTCAGTACGAAACCTAGGTGTCACTCTCGACAGTACATTCTCATTACACCAACATCTAATGAACACATGCAGGGCTGCATATCTGGAGCTAAGACGCATCAGCTCCATTTGCAATTTATTTTCTTTCTTTCAATGTCACTAAAACACGTGTGTGTTCCTTAGTACTTTCAAGACTGGACTATTGTAATTCATTTCGATCTGATTCTGCTCATTATCTCCTAAAGAAACTTCAAAAAGTTCAAACGAAGAACTGCGCACACCTCCCCCCTGCTCTGTAACCTTCACTGGCTGCCCTTTTGATCCAAAATCAAATACAAAATCTGTTCACTATGCAACATTTCGTTGACTGACTCCAATCCAATATACGTATCTCACCTCACTCATGTGTACACCTCATCTAAAAACGTACGCTCCTCTTTCGACACTCTCATTCCCATTGTTACCACAATTAAAACGAAGCCATATGGGCAAAAATTCTTCTGCGTATCAGGGACAATCTACTTGGAACGCAATGACCATAGATCTTAGACACAAGGACACTACGATTTCATTCAAGAGCTCTCATAAAACTCGCCTATTTCGACTACAAGAGCAGACTGAAGGACTTAATAATGTTAACTTCCTTAACTATTGTCGGCATGTTTCCATTTTGTAATTTCCTCGTGTTTATTTTTGTAATATTATCGTTTGTGTATTTTTAAGTGTTATCTAATATTGAAAAGCGCTTAGAGCTCAAGATTAGGCCCTTTACTAAATCCATATAATAATAATAATAATAATAATAATAATAATAATAATAATAATTATTATTATTATTATTATTATTATTATTATTATTATTATTCGTCCCAAGAGCAATAACAGTAGATAATATTGCCTCCACAGAGGTCATCAGTTCTTTACCTTGATTTCTGTCTTCCTCCTTGTTTACTTTTGTTGAAGAGAGCTTTGCTATCATCTCTTTGTCCTAGACATTCATTTCTTGTCGAAACGATGTAAGTAGAAGTGTCAACTTTGCTGCAAACATTTGCGTGAAGGTGGTTAGCATATATTGTTTGGCAATCTTCGAACACAAACTCTCTCTCTCTCTCTCTCTCTCTCTCTCTCTCTCTCTCTCTCTCACACACACACACACACACACACACACACACACACACACAGATGAATGCTGTATCTATCAGTGTCATGTAGCTGCTGTTTTGTCTCTTGTGCACATCAAATTCTTCAGAGAACTCAGAGAGTTTGTGTATAAAGATTGCTATTGAAAGGTTTGAAGAGATTGCGATGATTGTCGGTGCCACTGCAAAGTTTCCATCTCTCACAGGTCTGTTCAATCCATCAACTACTATAAGTCTTCATGTAAGCGTGCCCTCTCCGTAAGCTTAGGATTCTGTGATAAGTGGAATATATGTTGATCTTAACGGGGAAGTTCCATCCATCGTTTGTGCGCGACAAGTATTTATTTTTGTCCTTTCATAAGGTCAAGTAGAACAGCACTGATGTCCCAACAGACGGCAGACCTTTTTATTTTCATTACAGCACTCCTCCTTAATAGACGACAGACTGGTTCTCCTAATACGAAAGCAGACATTTATGCTAACAACTGGACTATCAGCGTCGGAAGAAATACTCCTTGTAAATGACCATTTTTTTCTTTTGACTGACTGGAGATTAATTTTCACCATCGGTCGAAGAATTTGAAAGATGTTATCCTAATTACTGTTTCTGTGTCTTTGTCAAGGAAACAATTCCTTTTAACACGTACAAGCAACATTTATAGACCGTATCGTTGAGTATTTTAGGAGCTTTTTGAATTACCTATTTCTGCATGGGTGTATTTGCGTTGGTTAGCAACGATAATATACCCCCAGTGTTTGGGTAAAGAGTGACTCCTTTTCCTCTAGTTTTACGGAATCTTTAGACCACGATGCTACTGCTGTGAACTCTTGATAGAAGAAATCTTGCCCAGACAACTGAGGTAATTTCTGTTCTAATTCTTCTTCTTTGCGGGTACTATTCTTTGTCATGGCGTGGTACGAGTTTGACATGCAGATTGGATGACGAGACATCAAATTTGTTGGTAATGGACTAAATCGAGTGAGTACTTGTTGGAAAAATTTGTTCTGGAAGATGATTGGGGGTTAGTACTGTTAACAACTCCTTTCTACTTAGTCATCTTTCTCTTGGTGTTTGTGTTTGCTTCCTTTTACCCTGGATACTGTATTGGGACCACATCTTAAAAACGAATATTCATTTCTCAGAGAAATTCACTTCCACCAGAGTTCAAGATAACTTTTGTTTCTTGGTTTAGTTATTGGTTTTTGGAAATCGTGCTTTTCGAGAAACAAAAACGTTGCCTTTCATCAGGAATCGGAATAATTCATTGCAGCAACTGGCGTATCGTCAAAGAAAGCCATCGCAACACTTCCTTGAGGCTTGCCTCCAGCAAATGTGAACGCGCTTGTGTATCTTGTTCATGATAGGGATGAAAGGAGTAAATGTTGGGGGGGGGGGGCGGTGGTAGGTGAAAAGAAGGAAGGTGAAGTGTACATCGCTGGACTGCCCTCGTAACTCCTTTCATGAAACAAATCTGTTCCAAATCTGAAGTAATCTTGGTAGTCGGTTTAAAATCGACTAGTATATACATGTACGGCAAACGTCTTGCATCGTCATAAGCAGAATTCATCCAATGTGATCCTAACTGTTTAGCCAACTTGCCTGAACTTGAGATTTGTCTCAAAGACTTTTGAAAAACACTACATAATATACATTAGGACGGATGCTGTGAAGGACTTTGTTAAAACAAAGTTTGGGTAATGAAAATAATACTAGCTTTCTGATGATGTCCTGTTCGTGTAAATCAGAGTTTAATTTCTTTTTCACCTAATATTTATTGAAAATGGTGAGTTGCGTTTCACTGAAGTCAGAAACGATTCCGTCGTCTTCATGGGGATTATCTTCAGTAAACGAAATGTGTCTTCTTTCTCTCATTTACTGGCAAGCCAAGTGCCACTCTTTGTAACACTGCACGATGCGTTGCGGTGAATGATCAACAAAGCAATGTTTGTGTTGACGCAACGCTTGAAACATTCGTAATAACATTATCGCTGGCACCAGCAATGAGCATATTAAAGGGAGTACGAAGATACATTGTCATAAACTTTCGCAATCTGGCTTTTCTTGGATCATCTTGCGAACGGATGTAGTAGTCATCAATCTTGAGGGTTTATTAATTTTTAGAGAAATAAAGAGATGACACAAAACATTTTGTACTGAAACAAACTTTCATTTATGTTTTCTAAAAATATACAACGCATAGAATACGACTTCATGGCGACTTAAAATGACAGTACATCGAAGGGACTGTCACTCTACTGTCTGAAAAGAATTTCTAGAATTCAAGATAAGACCATTTCTTCTCTTAACTGCCAAGTGTTGAAACCATCTCTGATATTCTTGCGTATTAAGATTTTCAAATTGACTGCCGTGGCTATCATATTGATTGCACGATTGGAAACATGTTCATTTAAAGCAAATAAGAAGACATTGGGTTAAAACCCCATGTCGATATGACCACCCATTCAAGGGAATCAGAGACATTATTTTCGATATGTTCATTGTGGCAGCTATATTGGATGTCTTCAGAACATTATTTACATTTAGAACCAACTAGATATCAGAATAAGTCTCTTAGTGAAATCCACATATCGATATGACCATCAAATCCTAAGAAATAGCGATAACAAGATTTCAAAGATGGATGCCATGGTGACCATACTGAATGTCAGACCATTATAATTTTCATTCAGGAACAAGTATACAACATGTTCTGGTGAAAGGCTCGTGTTGATATAACTTTCCGTTTAGGGGAAGTAGCAACAAAACGATTTTCAAGATGGCCTCTACAGCGGCCATATTGATATTAGATCGGCACCATTTTCATTCAGGGTCAAATAAATATTAAAATTAGTCTACAGATCAAAACCCAATGTTGTTATAACCTTTATGAGAAGTAGCAATAATAAGATTTTCAAGATGGCTGCCATGGTGGTCATTCTGGATGTCAAATCGGCACCATTTTCATTTAGTACTAACGGGACATCATAAAATGTCTTCTGCTGAGCACCCAATGTTGATATACCGTTCCTCCTAAAAGCAAAAGCGAGAAGATTTGTATGCTGGCTGCTGTTTCGGTCATATTGGATATCAGATTGATACAATGTTTTATTTAAGACCCATTAGACATCAAAACAAGTATGCCGGTGAAAATTCTATTCTGGTATGACTTTTCATTCGTGGAGAAGTGGAAATAACAACATTTTAAAGGTATCTAATGTGGTGGCCATACTTAGTGTCAGATCGGCGCCCAGTTTATTCAGGACAAACTAGATATCATTATTAGACGTTAAGGGAAAACACCATGTTGATATTCAGGTGGAGTATTGATGACAGGAATGTTACGATAGCAACTGTGGTGGTCATATTGGATGTCCGGAAGATACCATTTTTATGCACGACCAACTACATATTATAGGTAGTGTTAAGAAGTGAAACCTCCATGTGGGTATAACTCTCCATTCAGGAGGAGTAGCCTAAACAAGGTTTCGCAAGATGGCTTTCGTGGTTGTGATATTGGAATTTATATTTAAGACCAACTAGACATCATCTAAAATCTTATACTGAAAACCCAATTACATTACCATCCAATCAGGAGGAGTAACAATAACAATATTTTCAAGATGGCTGCCGCGGCCATATTGGATGTCTAAGCCGACTGATTTTCATTTACGACTCACTACTCATTATCAGAAGAAGAGAAGTGATAACAAGATTTAGAAGATAGGTACGGTGGCAGCCATATTAGACATCAGATCGGCACCAATTTCATCGAGACCCTGCTAAATATCATGAGAAGCCTTTTGGTGAAAACGCATATTGACTGACCATCCATTCAGGACGAAAAGCAAAAACAAGTTTTTCAAGATGCCAGCTGTGGTGGATATATTGGATGTCTCAGCAGTATTATTTTTAATTAGGACCAACTATCTCTAGAGATGAATGTGTGTATAAAGTTTCATAGCAATTATCGAAGTGGTTAAGGAGAAGAAGCAATAACAAACTTTTGCTAACAGTATGGTCAGTACACTGAGGATGGAGGACGGATAAAAGGCCACCCCATAACATCTTTTGGGTTATATCCAATATAGCTTGAAATTTTAAGATTATCCTCAAGTGATTCGTGCAGATCTCCTGCTTGTAGGACCCAATTTTCCATACGAAAAATGCAGGTCTATCATCACGAAAATCCTCTTGATACTCTTACCGCTATCAATGGATTTCTTATTTGCTAATACTACTGTGTGAAAAGGTGAACTGGGTTTTCATCAAACGATAGGAAAAAGTTCATTGTGTAGAGAGATATAATGGCTTTTTGTCGTCGAGATCTTCATGATGGAAATTTTTTTTTCTTCTGTATTATACCAATTGTCGACGATTTATGAGCCAAGACTCTTATGACCGACATAAAATATAACAATGCAAAAAAAGAAGGCGAGTTTTTGTAAAGTACCAGAAACTTGTCCAGAAATGTGGATAAAAGGAATTTTACTCATTCAAAAGAATTACTCGTTTCTCCAGGAAAGCAACGATGCCCTATTGGTCACCAGAACGTCAATTTGGATCATTATTGTTACATTCGGCGATATATTAACGAACAAGACAATTTATTGGATCATCAAAAGAAGAAGAAAACGAAACGGGATCATATTGTAAACTTATCTTCTTTTACTTTGAGTGTTTCTAACACACTGCCATTCATTGCATTAGCTTTTGCGTCGTACATTGAGGTTGTCATAAATATATTCAAGAATCTTTATTTTATCACTGTCGCAACTGTAGAGTGCTCCAAGAGTGGACAACAGAACCTTCATCCTCATGACGTTTTTTTTTTTTTTTTGTAGGATGAGCTAGTGAGACCACGAGGAAGATGGAGTACAAATAAAATAAAATATATCGATTCGTGTTTGTTGTCCCTTTGGTTCTGTAAATATGCTAGATTTCCAACATCACACCGTGAAATTTTGACGGAAGATATATATGTTGAACAAATTTGTCATTGCGTCGGTCTGATAACATGTAAAGTTATTCGACCGACGAACAAGTACCATCAAGTACCATTACGTATTGCTTCAGCATTTAAAAAGAACACGGATGTTTTTTTTTTTATATCGTCGTAATGAAGACCAAGAATACCAAGAATGCATGCTACCCTTGGAATTAAGAGAACGCATTAACAACTATTTTGTGTAGATTCAAATGAACCACAAAGAAAGCTTTATCCTAAATATCATAGACTTTGTAACAATTGGTGTATGAATGCTAGAAGAGGCTCTATTACCTTGAAAATGTTCAAATGGTCAGACATAAATAAATTCGAACACATAAAAAGTGTCTTGATGCCACGACTTCTGTACGGAGTCTTGTACCGAATTTAGTTTGAAGATGACATCGACACAATCATAGATTCGGTGGATGCACAATACTGTTAGACGAATTCGTTCCACACGACGATACTCTTGAATTTTTAGCGACTGGTGTGTGCGTGATTGTGAATATATTTCTAGAATTTTCTTTTTCTATAGATATCATTGTTCTATTTATAAACATTTCATGAAAATCTATGATTTAAGTTAATACGAAAACTTTGTCAACGAAACAAGCATTGTGTTGAAAGTTATGCGATTACTGATCAATAAAAGTCTGCCTTGGTGTGAAGAACATTTGGTAGTATTTTGTCTGTAGATCACGCTTATCAAAAATTGTACCCCAACAGACGTTACACGGGAATGATGTTCATGATTGGAAAAGTCTTCGATTAGATGCTTAAAGAGGAGACGCTGTTCACCATGCAAAAGGAGTGTGGATGTTTACTTAGATACTCATCCAACAGCAACATAAAGAAGAACCGATGAAACCGATGCTGTGACCACAAGGGAAAAACGAACAAAATGACATTTTATAGCATTTTCTGCATTGTGTGGGTTCTACAGACTGTATTCCGTTGAAATTCCTTCTTCTCACCGTTGTTTGGGGTTGCTTGATTCTCTGATGTTCATCCATAATCGTTTCCATGCATATACATGATCACTAGCCATCACGACAGCGTGGTCTAACACACGTGATCTTGGTCGTTGTCGATCTCCGAAATACTTTTTCTGATAGTTGAGAGTTAATCCACAGAAAAGACTGCGACTTCCGCTATCTAAATGAATTTAGAGGACAGTCGTGTAGAGGGTGAATTTTCCATAGGAAATGAAAAACTTCGTCCATCGATTGTTGTGCAGATTGAATTTTGTCGGTTATTTCGGAAGGTGTTAATTCAGTTGATTTACTAACTGTTATCCATAGAGGAGATTACACACTGCCATGGGTAAAAGAGAGTCGCAAACAAACTTATCTTCAGCTCGGCAAAATCGTTCCGCCTCATCCAAAATAAATTCTAATCAGTTCATAACAAACGCAGCCGCTTTCTCGGCGGGGACCTAGAACTTCAAGTCCTTAAATTTGACGGTGTAAGAGTAGTCATTCGTTCGAAATTCTGTGGACTTCAATTTGCTGGTCGAGTGAATAGAAAAATAAACCTCAAAGGATATCTAAAAAGTTTATTTCTTGGAAGATCTTGACTCTCAGTCTTAGGAATATAATGATGATGATGACGACGATGATGAACTTTTTCCTCCCAAAATTCACTGATATTGTTGGATGACACCGAATGCAGTAGTAGCCGTCGTAATTGATTATTTCTGTCTTCAGTTATATGAACTTTTCATGATGTAAACGATTAAAGTTTGATTTTACTATACTTTTATGATGTAAACGATTAAAGTTTGATTTGACTTTATTCTCTCTCTCTCTCTCTCTCTCTCTCTCTCTCTCTCTCTCTCTCTCTCTCTCTCTCTCTCCCTC